>CAUYQV010196786.1:0-100158 GCA_963574575.1 Galagoides demidoff | reverse complement strand
TCTGGGTTAGTTAGGGTTCAGAGCATTGCCCCGAGATGTGCTCCTGCAGACCAGCCCTGGGTTAGTTAGGGTTCAGAGCAGAGCCCCGAGACGTGCTCCTGCAGACCAGCCCTGGGTTAGTTAGGGTTCAGAGCAGAGCCCCGAGATGCGCTGCTGCAGACCAGCCATGGGTTAGTTAGGGTTCAGAGCAGAGCCCCAAGATGCGCTCCTGCAGACCAGCTCTGGGTTAGTTAGGATTCAGAGCAGAGCCCCGAGACGTGCTCCTGTAGACCAGCCCTGGGTTAGTTAGGGTTCAGAGCAGAGCCCCGAGACGCGCTGCTGCAGACCAGCCCTGGGTTAGTTAGGGTTCAGGAGACCAGGTTCTCCATGTGGCCTGAGCTGCCTTTGCCGCACCCACGGCAGACGCCAAGTCTCATCATTCATGTTGGGCTGGACGCGGTGTCCCGCCTGCCCAAGCGGCACCTGTGCCTGGGCGGGCTGCTTCCAAGGGCTTGCTGGGAAGGCCGAGCTGGGGCGTGGGACGGGGGCACGCTGGGGCCAGGCTGTCTGGAAAGCCGTTCCAGCCACCCTGTCCCCTGGGATGCGAGCCCGGCTGACTGCCAGCCTCCTCGGCAGCGCTCCAGCCGCGGTGCTTGCCTGGGTTCCAGGGAAACAGGCTGTGTGTCTGGCCCTGTTGTTTTCCCAGAGATCTGAGACAGCAGGGGAAGGAGATGAGCTGTCCTGCAGGAGAATCCTGCTGCTCGCTGGACCTGGCTTTGCTGGGCCCCAGATGCTTAAGTCCAACACAGGGCATGTGGACATGAACCCTGCCTCATCTGGGCAGTGCCTTGGAAGGCTGGGCTGGCACAGGGCTGAGCTTGCCTG
Source organism: Galagoides demidoff (assembly GCA_963574575.1). Classification (NCBI taxonomy): domain Eukaryota; kingdom Metazoa; phylum Chordata; class Mammalia; order Primates; family Galagidae; genus Galagoides; species Galagoides demidoff. The sequence continues at coordinate 99,294 of CAUYQV010196786.1, read as the reverse complement.
CAGGGCAGGAAGCCAGGCTGAGACCCCCTCTCAGAAGCAGGTAGGTGGCGGCTCAGACCCACCCAGCCACAGCCATCCCATCTGGCCTCCCCTAGGTCTCGCTGGACTTTGTGAAGAGTGGCAACTATGCGCTGGAGAGGATGGGGGTGACCTACACTGCCCAGGCTCACCTGAAATCTCCCTTTGACTCCGACAACAAGAGGGTGAAAGGAATCTACTGATGGGGCCACCATTGCTCAGGAGGCCTAAAACCCCAAGGCCTAATGCCCCATCCCGACAACTGTCATTTCCCACAGGTTCTAAATGGCCCAGGGTTCCAGGATCCTGGACTCCAGCCACAACTCGGGCCCTCCCATTCTTAGTCTAGGCCTGGTCCTGCTAAACCTCCCAAACAAGACACGGACAGAGACTGAGATGGACCATCCTGCAGCCACCAGCCAGAGAGTGGGCTCGAACCCACCCAGCTGTCCTGCAAATGTCCAGGGTTCAGGGATCATGCCTTTGTCCTTTGGGAGCTTTGGGAGGTGCTCAGTAAACACAAGCCCAGTATAAAGGAAGGGAAGCAAAGAGGCTCTGCTTATATTCCAACTTGCTGGATGGGCAGTGGCTGCCCAGGGCACTTGGTGGAAGGGTATGTGGCTTCGTCTGGGTCATGGGGGAGAAATGGCAGTCGGCTGGCACTGTCTGTCATGGCTACAGTGCAGGAGGTGTTGGCCTGTCCCTGAGATCAAGGTAATGCTGTGGGTAGCCTGATTCCCAACTGCTGGGACAGGGAGCTAGGAAGCTCTTCTCGCCCTCCCTACCCTCCCTGCTCTCCGTGAGCCAGGTGTGTGGCTCAGACTAATGCCCACCCTCACACACAGAGGAGCCAGCTCCTGCCTTGGTTTCCCCTCAAGATCCTTGCTCACTAGGCCTAGGGAGGAGGGTGTGCTGCAGGAACCCCCTTCTCTGGGTGACTTTGTCTCTGCTCTTGACGTGTTCCCGTGTGGGGCCTGGAGTAGGACACTGTTGTGGGCACTGCCTGGAGACGGGCTGCCCCTTCCGTCTTGCCTTCCAGGGTGTAAGGGGGCACTGTCCTCTGGTGAGCCTCACCCCTCCCATGTCCCCTGGTGCTCTGGTTCAGAGTGGCAGGATTTCATTGCCCACTGGGCCTCTGAGGTGGGAGGTGCTCAGGGGACCGTGGAGTCAGCTCCCACAGCACCACACGGGCAGCAGCGACTGATCTGGGTGCAGGTGGTCCTTGGAAGGACCTGGCTGCCTTTGGACACTCACATACCGCACAGCCTGCTGTGGGCTGAGCTAGAGCAAGCCTGGAGGATAAAGCCAAAGCCACAGAAAGACATTTGGCTCACGCACAGCCTTTGGACAGGAATTTGGCTCCCCAAGTCTAGGGGGGGGTGGGTGGGCTGGAGAGCGGGGTGAGGGCCTCTGGCTCTCACACAATCTAGGCTGTAGACACCTGCAGCCTCCGCTTACTCCCAGGCAGGCCTGGCTCTGGGTGAAGAAGGCTTTGTGGAGCCAGGGAAGGACAGCAACAGAGAAGGCACCTCAGATGGCCTGGCCTGCTCCCCGCCCCACTGTCTGCGGCTTGGCCACAGACCCCTGGGCTGGGCCTGTGACCACATTCATCCTGCAGCCTGTCCTGGGGGAAGCTGAGGATGAGTAAGGTCTGTGCCCAGGCTCCATCCAGCTCACTTGTCATGGTCTGCAGCTGGGACACAGCTTTCTCACACTTCCTATTTCCTGTTTCCTCGGCCAAGAAGTAATCCAGCCCCTCTGGGTCACTGAGGTGAGAGCGGCCACTATGCATCACCTCCCAAGTTCACCAGCTCCGTAGGCAGGGTGTGGGGAGTCCCACTGGTACAATGGCCCCTAATAAGCTGCCCAGCATCACCTGTGGAAGACCCACGTCCCACGGCCCTGAGCCAGGTCCTCCTGAGCTCTGGTCTAACGACTGTTTGTGAAGGAGACAAGGTGTTGGCTAGAAGCTGAGAGAGGAGAAAGGGGGCCCAAGCCCCTGACATGGCCTGCGCATGACTCCACCTATCCTGGAATTCAGAAGTTTCTGGGAAGGGCCTGGGCGGGTTTTGCCCCTATGGGAGGCATGCAGGCAAGTCCCTCCTTACCCAGCCCTGCAGAGGGCAGGTGGGCTGGGCCCTCCTTACCCAGTCCTGTGGAGGGCAGGTGGGCAGGCCCCTCCTTACCCTGCTATCTCCTGCTGTGGTCAGCTGGAGCAGGCAGCCCAGGCTGAGTGCACTGGGACACGCCTGTCCCCATTCTCTATCATGCCCTCCTAGCTGTGCACATCAGAGCAAGGCCAGCATGTGAGGCCACTGGTCCTCCTGTGGGAGATAGGGAAGAACCAGGCTGGCAGGGGCTAGGTACCCATCTCCCCACCTCCCTTGCTTTGTGTCCAGATGCCTCCCCCACATGGAGATGGCATGGGGCCCACCTCCCCGGGTGCAGCTGATAAAAATGCAATGAAGGCATTTGGTGGAGAGGCTCCAGGGCCAGACTGAAGTGCGGACGGGCGAGGAGCCTGTTGTGTGAAGGGCCTGGGGTGGAGCTGGCCTGCCACATGACCTGGGCAGTGCATCTGTCCTCGAGTGAAGGGCCTTGTGAATATGGCCTCGTCTTCTCTTCCTTTCACTCTAGAATCTTCCAGCAACCCTCACTGGCTCTATATTCCAAATACATTTGGGTTTGGTCCCATCTCTCACCCCCACTAGATCTCCCAGCCTCCCCCCAGGGGCCCTTGGTGTTCCCAGCAGATTTGGAAGGGCCACATCCCAACCTCACCGGGCTCAGGTCTGGATGCCGAGGGGGGGCTAACAGGGTGCTTGTAGCTGCTCTGGAGAAGAGGGTGGTGGGAGCACCAACCTGGGGTTCAGCCTCTCCCCTGCTAGGTAGGCTGCGTGGGGGAGCCAGGACTGGGAGGGTTTTCATAGCTGGGTGAGCAAAAGAGTCCCTGCCCCAAGCCTGTTCTCGACAGGGCACTAGGACAGATGCTGGGATCTTTTGGTGGTCACAATGGCCAGTGGGGGCTCTGCTGACCCTTTGCCAAAGAGGCTGAAATTCTGCACAGGAGGTGTGATCCTTAAACACAAAAATCTTTCTGCACAAATGCCCCATGGAAGATCCCGGCACCCCACAGTCACCCTGCAGCCATTCAGCAACCTCTGTCTGTGGTCACCATAGTCAGGCCAATCTAGGGGGCTCTCAACTGTGAGTGCATCTGAGGGAGTCTGGCCCCAGGGATCCCGGCTGACCTGCTGCTGTCTGGAGCCACACTTGGGTCAGTATTGCCCAGCAGAGCCTTCTGTGATGACGGAAACACTCCCCACCTGTCCTGTCCAGTGGAGTAGCCCAGGACACACATAGCTGCTGAACCCTGGGATGGGCCAGCGTGACCAAGAAACCAAATATTTCAGCTTTTATCATTTTAATTAACTTAATATCAAGCTTCATTGGCTGCATGAGGCTATTGACTAGCAGATAGCACTGGCCTGGGGTGTGTTGGGACCTGCTCAGACAGACATCCCTGCCTAGGCAGGAGCCCGCAGCTTGAGCAGCCCCTCCTCAGTTTCTCCCCTGGGGGCTCCAGGCACTTCACACCTGATGACCTTGCCCTAGCACCTCTCACCCCCAGGAAGCTGGAGAACACTCTCCTCAGGGGACAGAGGGGGAGACCTGAGCCCATAGAGGGAAATCTACTCCCCCCATAGCCACACACAGGGTAGGAATGGGAACTTGGGCGGCTGGACTTACACCCAGGTGCTCCTGACACCCTGAGTGCTCAGGGAGAGCCGGGGAGTCCCTTGGCAGAGGGGATGTGGAGGAGACTTGGCCCCGGCAGGATCCTCACTGGAGGGCCCAAAGGCTGGAGTCAGAGTTGGGGTCACTCTGGGTGACCCTGACACTTCACTGTAGGTCTCTGAGCCTCAGTTTGCACTTGTCAAGGGGAGCAGGTGCAGCCCTCACAAGTTCCTGGGGCTGGCCTGGAGCCAGCAGGCCTGAGGTGACGGCTCTCAGCCAGAAGCTGGTGCACGCTGACCTGGCAGGCATGGGGCTATTGGTGCTGCTGTAGCCTGGGGCAGGACGGACCCGGTTTCTCTCCATAGGCTGCCCACTGGGGAAAGGGGATGACTAGGCTGAGAGCAGGAGAGCCAGCAGGGGTGGGGGTGTCACTGCGGGGATTCCTGGTCTCTGACCCTGTGCGAGGCTCTTTCCCTCTGTGAGTCTGGTTTCCCTTGTCTGTGAGCTTGGCAGGCCTTGGGACCTCTCAGGTGGCTGGGAGCTGGAGGTCAGCCTTACTCCATGGCCTGTGAGTCTCTCTCACCCTCTCCTGAAGCTCTGAACTGCCTGGTCCCCTTCTCTGGCTGACAACAGGCATGTCAGAGGGAAGGGCCTTCTTGGGCCAGAAGATCAAGGCCAGAGGCTGGCCTGACTCCACAGGGAAGGGCCTGGCCTCCACCTGTCACCAAGGCTGTAAAGATGACAGAGGGCTGGAGCTGGCTTTCAGGCAGGGCCTGGCATCTCCCAGCAATTCCATTCTGTGGCTTATGGGCCGTGAGAAGCTGTGATTTATGTGACATGATGCTGTGCATCTGGGCCCAACGGTTCCCATCTACAAGTGCCTGCAGGAGGAGACCAGCCGCTTAGCCGATGTTGGGGATGGGCTGGGGAACCCCAAGCCCATCCATCTTCTTCTCTCTCCCCAAGAAGCTGTTCAGTGTTTTGCTGAACTGACTGAATGGAGCAAAATATGTCACTCCCTCCAGAAAACATGCTCCATAGGGAGGCAGCCCGAAGAGGCGGGAGGGGACAGAGACCCAGACTAGCCTGAGGCTGGCTTCAGCCACACCTCAGCTAGCGCTCGGCACCACCCCAGCACAGGAAGGAGGCTCAGGGCAAGGTACTCTCCCCTGGAGCAGTGGCCACTGACCGTGAACCTCTCCATACCCCAAGGGGGCCAGCTGCACTTTTTGTCACATTAGCCCATTTTACAGATGAGAAAAGTGAGGGTCAGGCAGGCAGAATAGTTCACCTAAGTCACACCTTCACTAAGTGGCAGAACCAGGCTTTTAATGGAGGTTGCTTTGAGAGTTGGGTCTATCCATGGCATGTCCCACCACCAGGGGTAGCCACAGGAGGCCAGCAGTGCCCTTTCCCTTGGAGCCCATGCCCAGGAGTGGAGCCTGGGTCTTCACCACTGTCTGGGCTTTGGTGATGGTGATAGTTGTTAGGGTTTCCCTTTAGGTGGGCGGAAATATCTATTTACTCTGCAATGGAGCAATTTCCACAGGCAAGTCTCTAACTAGCTAAATGCCATGTCCTGCCTCCGTGGGCAGGGGAGCCACCCACCGCGGGGAAGCTTGTAAGTAGCATGCATACACCTGACAAAAATCTCCACCAGGACCAGCAGGGCGGCTCGAGGCCATTTGGGGTAAGCCTGTGCCCATCAAGGAGGGGCAGGGCTTGAGGGCACTGGATCCTGGACCACCTCCACCGTTTGTCTTCACAGAGTCAGCAGGGTGTGTATGGGGCTGGTCCCCAGGGAGTCCTTGAGGGGACCTCTCAGCCATGCAGGGGCTCTGAGTGGGGAGGCTGCAGGCACCATGGCCTGGGGGCAGTGCTTGGTTGCCCCTCATCCTGGGCACACAGAGCTATTCCATGGGGTTCACAGAGCCGGGGTGCACAGAGCTGGTATGGGCCACCAGAATGGCACGGGGTGGGGGGACAGGAGCAGGCCCTGCTCAACTCTTGCCCCCAGTAATGCTGACCACAGTGGGGCCGGCAGGGCTCTGGCCTGTGGGGCACTTCGGAGTGGGCTCTTCCAGCGTGGAGATGACCTTGGGTAGGGGCTGCAGGTCCCAATTCCCCTGCAAGGAAGGGGCCAGGAAGAAAACTGAGGCTGGAGGGCATGTCAGGTTGCCGTGGCCCTGCCGCTTCTTCCAGGAGCCTCTTGGCTTCTTGCCCTCAAACTCACTTTGTCCCAAATGAACTCACTCTCTCCACCAAGTTGTGCCTTAGGGTTCCCCACCTCAGTAAGTGCCCCCTGACAGGCTATCCCCCACCTGTCCAGGAACCTGGGAGTCACCCAGCTTCTCCTTGCTTACCCCTCAACTGAATCACAACCCCCCCCACACACACACACACTGATAACCTCCAATGTCCACCCACAGGACTCAGGACTCAGACAGGCCAGTCAGCATTGTTAGCCTGCCCTCGGGGTGGGCGTGTCCAATTTAGCTAGTAACCCCTCTCTGCCACGGTCTCAGGAAAGGGCCAGATCTCTGGGCTGTGGAGTCTTATGGACTAGCTCAGCATCAGCCCTGGGCTGGGGGTAAATTGTCTGAATGCTGTTGGCTCCGGTATGAGGAGGAGGAAACCAGCCTGAGGTTCAGCCTGTTTGGTTTCCCACCTTCCCCTCCCCCAGCTCTCTATTTTTAGGCTCTGGGGAGGTTGCAGGCGCCCTGCTCACACCACCCAGGGAGATTAGCCCCACCGTGGAGATGCTACCAGGGGAGTGGCTGTCCCCCTCCCGGTGGCATTATTAGCCTCGCCCTTCCTCCCCATGCTCAGGGGTTCCCGCCCTGTCTCATGTGAGTGCCTCTTGCCAGCAGTTTTGGGAGCAGCCCTGTCACCCCAGGGGGCTCCTCTGTGAGCCTGGGGCGGAGCTGGGCACCGAGGTGGGGTTAGTCTGTGGGCATCAGAAAGGAGCAAGGATGTGCCCGCAACCCAGACCTGTGTGGGTGTACCTGAAAGCGGACGGCTGAGGACTTGTTGCAGTGCATGGAGATGGGGGCGTAGCCATACAGGGCCGCAAGCACGTTGCTACTGAAGGAGTTCCAGGGGACAGAGGCAAACTGCTCTGGGACGGAGGTGGACTGCGGTGGGACGGACGCCTGAGGGCTGGTGCAGACCTCCCTGTCGTTGAACCTGGGGGAACGAGCACCAGCCCAGTGTGAGCTGCGGCAGACAGGCAGGGAGCTCAGCTGGGCACAGGCAACACCCCGCTGAGGGCCCAGGGAGATCCTGCCTCCTCCTCCCCAGCTCTGCCACCTCCTCCAGCAATGGTTTCATCTCCCCTGTCACTGGTGGGTTAGTGATGGCTGCTTAGGTCAAGTCCAGGTGCTGCGGAGGGCAGGGACCCGGTGGCCACACAGCTGCAGACACTGAGACTTCAGTCTGGTTGTCCCCTGTTTGCCCAGCCGCCTAACAGGGCAGGGGTGTCTGTGCTGGGTCTTCTGGGACGCCCCACCTGTCCAGCATGTGGAAGTACTTCTGCAGGAAGCCGGCGTCCACTGCACTCTTGCAGAGTTCCAGCTCTGTCCGGGGATAGTAGTGCACGTAGTTGACACACATCTCCTCCTGGATCCCTAAGCCGCCCTGCAAGTCCGAGAGGACCCATCAGCCTGGGGCGTCCCTCGCAGATGTTGTCAGCCAGTGGCCTTTATCATGGCCACGTGCTCACTGCATCCATTCACTCGTCCACCAGAGTGACAGGTCGTGTCTGAACCCTAGGGTGGAGCAGGGAGCAGAGTCCCTGCCCTTGAGCTCCTACTGTCAGCAGCTAACAAGTTGACTGGTAAACTCCTATCAAGTGGTGATAATGTTTTAGAGAAAAATAAAGGAGGGTAACCAGAGGGGTATACTGTGCCCATGTCATGGAAACAAAACTGAGCCTCAGAAGGGACAAGGGCCAAGCCCCACGGTGGCTGCAGTCAGTGGCACCGCCTAAGTGGATGCAGCCTCCAGCCTGTCAGTGGGGAGCTGTCCCCTCCACCTCCAGCGAAAGCCTGGCACTAAGGACGGTAGGGAGGCCCTTCCCACTGTGACCCCCACCATCCATCAGTCGTCTCAGAGCTGGGCTCTGAGAGGAGCAGGAGGCCAAGGAGAGGAGGCCTTGACTAGAGGCTGTGACAATGATCTCCAGCCTCCCAGGGCACCCCCCACAGCCTTGTCACAGCATGGGGAGCAGGACAGGCATCCTCTGAGTCCCCATGGCAGGCTTTAAGCCCCTGCAGGGTCCCTGCTCTTGGAGCTGGTGCACATGGAACCTTGGCCAGAGGAAGATGAGGCAGTGGGCAGGGTAGGGAGGCCAGCCAGGATCCCACAGGCTGGCCTGGGTGCAACCCCATGCCCACCTCAGCCTCACCCAGGCTCCCGGCTCTTTGTGAACATGGAAGTGGGTCTGGGGATTATGTTTGGCTGGCGGGATGTCCCAGGGAAGAAAGGCATTTGCTTCTTTATGGCAGAACAAAAGGACTTGAGAGCCCAACTGGCCCCTCCCTCAGCTGTCCCCACAGTAGGGAGACAGAGCAGGGTGGTGGTAGCCCTGCCAGGACCAGGCCGGGCACAGTCCCTACAATGGCACCTGCTGCACGGGCTGTTTCTCTGGCACTATTCCCTGTCCTGCCTCCTCATTTCCCGGCTGTATCACTGTCAGAAAGGCGGCCCTCCTCTGCCAGCTCCTGCCCCGCCCCAGCCCGCTGCTGCTGCAGACATCAAGGGAAACTGACGCCCAACCTTGCTCTCGCCTCTTCTTCCTCCTGTCTTTCACCTGGGGGAGGAAATTGAAAAGCCCACTGTCTTTTAAGTCAGCAAGTGAGGGATGCAGGACTAAAAGCTCTCCGTGGGCCAGGGAGGCCCCAGAGAGGTCTAGAACCCAAGACCCGCACTCCGAGACTCCAGCAGTGCTCCTAGGCCTGGCAGCCCTGAGCGTCCTGGGAGGAGGTCAGTTCAGCTGCTGCAAAGCCAGTCAGTGCAGGGAACGTGGCCCCAGCAAGAGTGAGGCTGGAGGGTGGCTGGGGGCTTCCTGTAGGAGGTCGCTCCCAGGGTGCCCAGCTGGCCCCTCCCACCTGGTTCCTGGTCATTTGCACCTGCAAGAGCCCCGAGTGTGTGACCTCACCCACTCTCCTCTACAGACGGCAGCACGTGTTGGGGCCGGGGTGTGCACTGGGGCACCCACCTGCCTGGCACCAACACTGCCCCTGCCACCTGTTAGCGGTGTGCTCTTGGTTTCAGGACATTACTGCGTCTGCTGGTGGTACCTGCCTCAAAGGTCCCTCGAGGCTTAGTGGGGTCAGGATGTTATTAGGACAGTGCTAAGGGCCACGTCAGCTGCAGCTGTGTGCAACAGAGACCCTCCTCCTGGGAACAAAGGGTTGGTCCTCTCTTGTCCCTGAGATTGTGACCACGGGCCCAGAGCAGTTGCCACCCCAAATCCAGAGGGAGGTGGCTGGGTGAGTCACAGGCATAAGGCCCTTTGTCAGCTGTGTGCCCTCTGCAGGTGCCGTCCCCCTCTGAGCCTTCGTATCTCAGCTGCGCAGAGCCGAACAAACCTCCTACCCTACAGACCGACGTGAAAACTAAGTGAGAGGAGGAAGCAACTCAGATGTCCAGCAGGTGAGTGGAGAGAGCACGGCCCAGCCACACAGGGGCGGGGGGACATCATCACCTCCCCTGCTGCCATGGGACAGCCTCGAGAGCCTCATGCTGTGGGACGGAGGCCAGACACAAGAGGCCATCCAGCATGTGTCCTGTTTCTAGGAACTGTCCAGAGGAGGCAAAGCTCTGGAGATGGAAGGTGGAGCAGAGGCTTCCCAGGGCTCGGGGCAGAGGGGAACGGCACTGACTGCTTAATGGGCGGGGTTTCCTTTGGCGGTGATGAAAGTGTTCTAAAATTGACTCTGCTGATGGTCACGTGTCTGTGAATACGCTACAAGCCATTGAGTCACTCGCTTTAAATAAGTCATCTGTGTGGTGTGTGAATCGTAGCTCAGCAAAGCTGCTAAAAAGTGGGGCTGAGTGTTGGGGTTGGCTAAGATGTGGAGATGGTGCTGTGACACAGGGCAGAGGTCCCAGGGCGGGGAGACCTCACCACTCACAGGACAGCTGTTGGGAGCTACACAGATTAGCACTACAGCTGGCAGGGACCCACTGGCAGAGCCATTAGCAGGCCCAGGTCGTTGTGGTCTATGCTTTTGAAGAAAAATAAAGGCATAGACCACGACCACCTGGGCCTGGCCTAATTGTGAGGGGCATCACCTGTCACTCAGCAGCCCAACTGCGTGACACCTGACCTGGCCACCCTCCTACCAGTGCTGCCTGCCCACCAAGCCTTGAAATCGGACACTTCCTCCTCCTTGGATGATCCGCCATCCAGTCAAAGTGATCCTTGGCTGGTCACCCCAAACCTACCCACGTCTCCACCCTCCCCGGCACCCCTGTCGGTCCTCCCTTCCCTGCACCCATCCCTGCCCCGCCCTCTGCTCTGTGCCCACCAGGCGGCCGTACCACTTCCCTGGCGAGGCCCCTGCCCTGCGGCTCCTTGACCTGGTCTTCAGGTCTCATCACAGCCTTGTCTGCCTCTCCAGTGTGCTGTGAGCACTGTGGGGCCCAGGCAGCCTCTCCTCACAGAGCATCCCTGCACCTGGCGCCTGCTGGAGATGAGGGCTCTCCAAGTGCAGCAGGTGTCAAAATCACCTGCGTCTTATTGAAACGTGGATTGTCACACCCGCACCTCTGACTCAACAGGTCCAGGGTGGAGCCTAAGCTGTGGCATCTCTCACAAGCTCCCAGCTGATGCTGACACTGCAGATTTGTCCCCAGAGTGTCAGAAGCCTCTGTCCCACAGCCCAGACCAAGTGTAGCCCCAGGCAGGGCCGGGGCAAGGGCAGGCCTGGTGACTCACCACGGTGGCCTGCTGCCGTTCTTCTGTGTTGTATGTGCAATTAGTGATGAGCACGTCTCCCTGGGGAAGGAGCCCACAGACCCCATCAGCACCTGGTGTTGATGGGTGCTCGAGGCCCAGCTCATGGGGCCACAGCACCTGCTAGTACACAATCAGTGTCAGTCCACCACAGGGAACCCAGCAGTGCCCCTGCCCCCCGACACAAGGGTCATAGTCTGAGTGTCAGAGGAAGTCATCACCCGTCTGCTCCTGTGACCCACTGAGGTCCAGCCCATTAGGACATAGGCAGATGGGGCCCAGGCCCGCACTGTGTGGCCCAGTTGGTTGTGCATGACTGTGGATGGACCTGGGCTGGTTTCCCCTGTGTGATGGGGGCATCTCTCTCCAAATGCTCAGGGTCTGTGGTTTGTAGGGTCAGGCCAGACAGTGCAGGTCACCGTCTGTACCATCTGGTCCCTTCCTGCCTGGTACCACTCCATGAACTCCAGTGAGCCTGCCCTGGAGCAGGCCCAGACCCTGTGCCACCCACAGGTACACCCTGCCCTGCGGGACTCCCCCCTAGCCATTGCTCCCTCTGTCTCTCTCTTCTGGAGGCAGTACCCTAGCCCCTCCTGGCTCCTGCTGGTGGCAGTGGGTAAGGCAGCCTCCCTGTCCCTGCCCGGCACTCACTGGCTTTACGAACACAGCCTTCCTCAGCATGCGGATCTCCTGGGCAGGCAGGGCCAAGACGGGAGAGAAGAGGAGACTTTAGGAGCACGGGCCTGACCCAGTCCCCCCACCGACTCTGGGACGTCCATTCCACCCCAGCCTCTCTGATGGAGGCCAGGGCTGGCCAGGAAGGGGACTAGATTAGAGTAGGAAGGTCGAGCAGGCTGGGTGACACCTACCTGGAAGTGAGGGCTGTAATGATTGTCCCTGTTCACAATCTTCCTTTCCCGGCCGTCCCGGGCCAGCACGGTGACCACCTTCCTCCCTGTCAGGTGTGTGTGGAGCTGAGAGGCAAAGATGTGGATCCCAGGAGGGGACAGTGCCTGCGGGGCAGGACCAGCAAAGTCAGGGCCTGACCCCATGGCCCCTGCTGACATGAGGGAACAGCCATGTTGATTAGTTCACTTCCCTTAGACACACATACGATCTTTCTCCCTGGTTAGCTGGAGCCCCCGTCAGAAAACTCAGCCGGGAGTGACTCTTCCAGGACCAGGGTGGCTCAGCCCGGGACCCATTGCAGTAGCCACAGCTGGTGGCCCCTGAGGCTCATGAAGGAGCAGATGGGTCGCCTTGGTCCCCTAGTCCCTTTTTGAGCCCCTCACTCAGCTAATAAACCTCTAAGGCGAGCCCTCAGGGGCAGGGCATGGCAGAACTGCCCAGCAGTGCAGGATGTGGCCTCCTTGCTCTGGGCCCGCCATCTGGCGGACAATAAACAGAGGCAGGGGTCCCGCTTTACAGAGCCCTCCGTGTGCCGGCCCTGGCGGGCCCTTCACTGCCCTATGCCATCAACTCGTGCCATCTGCAAACAGCTGAGGCCAAGTTCTCCCTGAGATCACGCCCTCCCTGGTCTACAGCTGACCATCAGAGCTATCGGCAGCTGCCTAGAAAAGACGGCAGCCCCTGGGTCAAGAGGCCTCGCTTCATCATTAGGGCGTGAGACGATTTTCCAGAGTGAGAGCTTTCCCTGACCTAACGTTAACTTTGGAAAATTCCCTAAAATCCACCACGTTTGAGCATTTTCTCAGTGACTCAGTCACCCCCTTGACCACCCACTGATGTGCTTTGCTGCTTTCCAGCCATGTGGTCAGCAGGGGTGGGAGTTCAGGTGCTGTCAGCTCATCACCTAGTGACCCCGGTTTCTGGCTTTTTACAGCTCACCTGCTGTCTGTCCCCTTTTTACCTTCCTCGTTCTCCAGACCGGAGACACACAAGGGCCCTGGCTTTGTCATAATGGACAGCCTTGTGCCACAGTGATTTGGGGAATGGGGAGCCTATGGCTGTCATGTGCCAGGCCCGGGAGCCCCTCCTAGTGAGGGGGCGCCTGGGCTTTGTGATGGCCCTATGACCCCCAGAGGCCAGCCACTTGCAGAGGGGCCGAGCACCAAACAGCTGCAGAAGGAATAAAGCTCCTCTGGGGCTTAGGGTCCAAAACAACATCTTTTCTTTTTCCTTTGAATAAATCTTGCAAAATGCCCTCCAGGAGGTGCCCGGCGCCCCCCCCCCCCCACCAGACTGCCTAGTTATCAGTATTGTGAGTATTTTCTAAATCATTTCAGAAAAAGGTATTGCAGTGTCATTCAACTTGAATTTTCTGACTATTTGGGCTGGCTAGACGGCACCACACTTTTGGCTGTGGGATTTATGCCCCCTCATCTCGGCTAAAACAGACATGCAACACTTCCATTTTGTGGCTGTAAAGTGTCTGAGGGCCCTGGTAAGGGGAGACAGGAGATGTGACCTCACGGTCAGCAGGTCCAAAGCATCTGGGTCCCTGCAATGGGCGGTGGGAGGTGCTGGGCCTGGGCCACGCTTTCCTCTGAGTCTTGGCCACGGCACCTATGACAGGGAGGGCCTCAGGGGTGCATGAGAGGGCATTAGGCTCAGAGCGTGGGTTAAGATTTCTCACAAAAGTCTCCCACAGGAGGCAACGTGTGCCAGGAGGCCAACGGCTCTGTTCCTCTGCAGCCCAGAGGGAACTTGTCTTGCCCCACTCAGGGAACACTTGCAGGCCCCAGGAGCAAAGGACGGTCCATTGCAAAACTATTACCAAGCAAGGTCAGACCAGTATCTGAACCTTTCCTTGGTGGCTGCTGGGCCATGGCTTTGGCAAGCCCCAGTGTCCTCTCCTGTGACCTCGCAGGTCACTGTGGGAAGTAAAAGTATGGTACAGGAAAATGTATTTGCACCAAACTCTGAAATAACACCCCTAATATGAAAAGAGCTCAACATCCATAGTAAGAACAAAAACAAGCCCCTGGAAACTGAACGACGGAATGAGCAGATATTTACAGAAAAGAACAAATGGCCAAGAGGCGGATGAAAAGATCCTAAAACTCCACAAATAGAAAATTCAAGTTGAACGACACTGAAGTGCCTTCCTCCCCAGTGACTGGGAGGACGTCTGCAATGCTGATAACCGATGGGTCTGTGAGCGTGTGGGGGCCCGGACGCCCCCCGCACCACGTGAGGGACGAAGCCAGGAGGCCGCTTTCTGGAGGGCGTTTTGCAGGATTTATTCAGACAGGTTCAGGTCCTTGAGTGGCAATTTCACTTCTAGAAATCTACAGGAAGTCTGTCCAAGCATTACCCTGCATTAGCAAGTACTCCCTGGTAGGGAAATAGGTGGGCACAGCCCGGGCCTTGGTGGAGTCAGCACTGCACTGAAGGTGCAGCTCTGGGGTCACTCCCTGCTCCTCCGGAAGCCAAGGCCCCACAGCTGGTGCTGGAGTCCGAGCACCGACCTGTGCCTGCCCCCCCATCAAGCCAGGGATGGTGCTCCCGAGGGTGTGCCCCCCAGTGCCTCACTCCTTGCCTGGCCCACACTGGAAGGAGCCCCAAGCTGCAAGGAGATCCCAGGACTGATTACTCCATTTGTTTAATAATTTGTAAACTACTCAATGTGTTTTAAAGAAAAACACAGAAGTTTTCATCGCCTGTCAGGATGTGCATAAATACACAGAAAAAGTCTGGAGGACACAAGAGGGCAGCTGCCACTGGGTGAGGCCAGGAGCCTTGTCTCCAGCCGCCCTGCCTGCGTTCTCCCCAGTGAGCACGTGTGCCTGGCGCTTACATAACCAAAGTCTTGAAATGCAGCACACGTGGAGCCGGGAGAGAAGGGGGAGGCTGCAGGGGAGGTGCAGAGGCCTCCCCGCGGGCAGTCCCACTCACCACCTGGGTGCACTTGTCCGTGCAGTAGCCAGTGAGGACGAAGGCGCGCTCCCGCGGGGGGATAGCCATCACGGGCGTGTACACCAGCCCCAGCTCCATGATGCCCGCGTCAAAGCGCCGCAGCTTGGTTGTGTAGTACAGGCGGATGCCCGAGGAGTCCCGCCGGCCTGGGGAAGGAGTTGTGGACAAAGGTGGGGAGGGTGGGGCCCTCTCAGCACCCCTGCTGACAGAGCCCCCCAAGCCCCACCTGCCTGCAGCAGGTGGCAGAGTCAGGCCCCCCCCACCTGCTCCCACCTGCCCAGTGTGCCAAGAGCCGCTGCCTCGGCTCCCATTCCTCTGGGTGCCAGGCAACTCGCAAGAATAAGTTAACACTGGCAATGTGATCCACTGAGAAGGAAGAGCTGTTGTTTCTACAAAAACTGGTTGAATGTTCTGGAAGACCTGACAGAGCCCAGTAACTGGAGAGCCTCTGCAGAGTTGGTGGGAGACCCGGCTGGACGCCCAGGTGAATGGGGAAAGCTCGCACTGCTCTGATATGCTTCCTCCCGACTCACGGCACCTGAGCTGGATAGCAGCCTGCAGGGTGGCAGTCTGCAGGGCATGGTCTGGGGCACGGAGGGCACGGAGCTCCCGCCTGCAGCTCTCTCACAGAAGAGCCAGGGCTCCCGCTGGCGGCATGTGTGAGCAAATCTGCATGTCCAGGTGAACAAGAGACTTCGCTTCTTCGCTTAAAGAGTTTTCAAAAATCCATTTGCTTTCAGCTTTTAAAGAACCTGGTTCTTCTGTCCTGCAGGATGGAGGCAGACCCAGGGACCCACTCATGGAGCCAACAACTTAGGAGAACCCTAGAGGGAATGCAGGCCCCCTTAACCCCTGGCTCAAGCACAGTCCTGAGTCCAGCGTGGTCAGCACATGCTTTCCATGACTTGCTGTCCTTCCCTGGGCCTCAGCTCACAGTTGGGGACCCTTCCAAAGGGGCACTTGGTGCTTCGTCCAATCACGGAGACCACGCTCATCCCCTGATTGTGATGTGACCACACCTGCCTGTTCTTCTTGCACTGGACATCCACACAACCAGGCGGCCTCCAGGCAGCCCTCTCCTCCTGAATGACCACACCTAGAGCATGTGCAACAGGGCTGCAGACACCGGGCTGGGCCTGGGGAGGAGGAACCGGCTGTAGCTCCAAGCCCTTGGATGTACAGCAGAGGTGGAAGGTGGCACTCTGCACCCCGGGCCACCATGGGGAAGGGATGTCAGGCGGTGAGGAACATGAAATCAGACAAGTCTTCCGATGGAGATAAACTAAGAAGAGCCACAAACAAAGCCTGGTCATAGGAAAAAGATGAAATAGGCCAGAAAACCAGTAGGGACAGGCACGCAGCCTCAAAACAGCAATGTTCACCTTGAAACAGGGCACTGCGGCTGCAGCTGCGGCTGCGGCTGAGGCTGGGGGCGATTTTATCTTCTTCACACATGTCTGCTCTTTTCATTTTTCCATAGTGTAAAAAAACCCAAAGAGAGCCGTGTGGATGATACTGTCTTCCCTGGGTGCCAGCTGTGGTTTCAACCACCTGTCCCTCTCCTGAGTTCTGCACAGGAAGAATCACCACCCCCAATGTACAGAAGAGAAGACTGAGGATGGAACTGGAACTGAGGACTCCACCCAAGATCTCGGGATTTGAGCCAAGGGCTGGTTGCCGGGGTGCCCAGTGCGGGTGGGCACAGGTGGGAAAGGGCTGGCCCTCCCTCCTTGTCTTCTCTAAGCTGCAGTGAAAATCACCTCCTGGTGCCTCCCCCTTCCTCCCTCCCCACCCCACCCCACACGGCCCCACGGCATCCAAATGGGAGCAGTTCTTATATCTCTGGGCAGTTTACATCAGAGGATAATAATAAAAAGGGTGCTGCAATTGGTTAAAATTCACATGGGGATTAAATAATGAAGTAATTGTGGGATTTTGGTATTTATAGAAAAGCAGCCCATCTCAAGATTTGTGAAGTGACAGGAGTGTCCTTATGTGTGGCACAGGATCTATAAATACGGCCAGATAATCAGGAACAGACAGACTTCCCTGACGTTTAAGGAGTTTTCAAAAATCCATTTGCTTTCAGGTTTTAAATGAGCAATAAATCCTGTATCACGCTGAGGCCAAGCTGACTTACACCTCCTCTGTGCACGTTGCAGATAATTCTGGTGGTGGCAAAAGTATTACTTATGCAGCCAGGGAAAAAGTCCCTGGCAACAGTTAGCTGAGCACAGCCCTGTGCCCACACCAAGTCGGGAGCATGATATGGGTGAGCTTCTCCTAGCTTCACAGCCACTATGGGGGTGAGAAAATGGGCAGAGGGTAAGGCCAGCCACCAGGGCCACCAAGCTAGTGAGGCACAGGCTAGAACCTAGCCTGGGGCCGGTGCTCTTAGCTATTAGGCTACCAGCCCCTCGCTTGCACAAACGAAAATAAGCATCATTCAAAAAAGAGAGTGACTAGAGTGACTATAGATGGTAGAAGATGCTGGTGCAACAGAGAGAGGGAGACATTTTTAGTTTCTGAGATGCTCTTGACTGGCATTGTCATCCTGAAGACCAACCTGCTTGTTCCGCCTTCAGGCATGGGGTGATCCAGCAGCCACTTCTGTATGCCTCCAGCTCTCCTCCTGTCCCCTACGCTGTAGCCAGGCCTGCCTGCCTACCATCCACCAGATGCCCTGTCCTAGCCCAGCCTACCCTGGGAAGAGTAGAGCCATAGTGCATAGGCTGGCGGGTCACCTGTTCAGGAGGGGATGTCAGGGATGGGGGAGGCTGCTATTCTGAGCAGCCTCTTGAGAAGTTAGACTTATGGGGTAATGGCACCCAAGGCTCTGCTCCAGCCCAAGGCCTCTCCCCATTTGGCCTGGGCGCTCTGGTTAGCATGTCCAAAGCTAGTCTCCTGCTTAGGCTGGCACATAAAAGAGCATGGGGTGGGGGAGCTGTGTTGATTCAGACTGACCCAGCGGCTCAGAGAGTCCACCTCAGGAGAGGCAGCGTGGCAGCTCTGGAATCAGCCTGGCCTTGTCAGAGCCAAGTTTAGGTGTGGCTACCCCAAGGCTGCATGACTGAGGCCGTAGAGATGGAAAGAGACAGTCCTCAAATCTTTCCGCACTGGCAACGTCCCTTTACCTCTATAGTTCCTCGACAACAAAATGGGTAGTCAAGGAACTATAGAGGTGGCCATTCCCATGTGGGTGACCCCTGGGACAGTGCTACGTCAATGGGAATACTCGGGCAGGGAGGCCAGGAGGGTGGTGTGTGAGAGTGCCAGGCCCCTTGTGCCGGGCCACGGCTCGGCATTGGGGGTGCAGAGAACAGTGAGCCCAGGAGGCCCTGCCCCCGGGAGCCCATGAACGAGGGAGCCACAAGAGCCACAACAGCAGTGGGTCACCCAGGAGCCCCAGACACTGGGGAATCAGGCACCACACCGAGCAGACACCAGGTGTAATTTTCTCCCTGACTTGACCCAGTGAAGCCCTGGGGCTTGGAGTGGGGAGGGGACAGCAGCAGAGCTCCCTACCTTGCATCTTCCGTGGGTTGTGGTAGTGAACTTCTAGGCGGAGAAATCTGGAGGATCCGGGGCCCCCGAAAGGGACACCAGCTTCCTCTGGGTAGTAAAATGGCTGTGAGGAGGAGGGGTGTCAGATAGGCTGGCTGTCATGAGAGGGTCCTGGACAGGAGCTGAGCTGAAGGGGCAGGTGGAGGGGCAGCAGGGGCAAGGACAGCCTCTTGCTGACAGGCAGCTCATTACCACTCTCAGGCACAACCTGGAAGCCTTGGGTCAGGATGTGGGACAGCTTTATCCTCAAGCCCCTCCTAGCCCCCACCCCTTCTCTGGACTCCTGGAAGGAAAGCTGACAAGAGCCCCCCACAGTCTAGGCCTATGGAGTTCCCCACAACTGGCCCTGCCCCCAGCCAGCCCGGACCACTCTGTGCATGATACCCTCTGATTCCAGTTGGGAATCAAGACCTAGGAAGTGCATAAACTCATGGGGCACTTGGGTTTTTAATGGCAAAGTAAAAAGGCTGGGAGATGGCTCTGTTGCCCCAAGGTCTCAGTCATTCCAGAAGGATCTGGGGGGCCCTTGGGTTTTCGGAAACAGACATGTGGGGGCATCAGGCCCCCAGTGGTGCAGGGGAGGCCCAGGAGTTATGCCAGGGCCGCGGGGACACACCTTGGCACCCAGGGCCCAGGCGGCCAGCACGTGGCGGCAGTACTTGAGGCGGTCAGGCTTCATCTTGGAGTCGCAGGGCCCACTGTAGCTCGGGAAGCTGTGGACCTCGTCTGTGCACTGGAAGACCTCCATGTGGTGCACGAGGGCCTCGTTGCCCTCGGTGATGACGGCCTCATACTGCAGTGTGAGGTCACCGGCTGAGCCCAGGGAAACCCCCCACCCCACTGCTGCCGGGCTTTGGCCCAGCACCCCCTCCATAGGCCTCTGTTTGCCCATCTGAAAAATGGGAGGGAAAAGCAAGGCAATTATGCAGTTTCTGGGGCACATCTGGGGCTTAGGGCTTTGAAGATGGAGTTGCCAACCAAGCACGGGGCAGAATCTGCCGGCAACCGGTAAGAGCGCGAGTGAAAGAAATTCGGATCCAGACCCCTGAGGAGTGGGGACAGTTGTTCTCCTGAATCTAGGAGTGGCCAGGCAAGGACACCAGCCTTCCACAGCTCCAGGGGGAGGCTGTGCGGTCCTTTGGTTAGACCCCCTGCCCTGGGCACAACTCCAAGGCCAGCCCACTCCCCACTGTGTGGCTTTGGGCACCCACATACCCCCCTGGGCTGCACTTTCTCTGAGGGAACAAGCACATGCCTGGCGCTGGGCACTGCTGTGCTGACGTGTGTAGTCACCACACCCTTTCCCCATGGCCAGGAAAGCTGTGTCTGTGCCACAGCCACTGTCATTAATGTGATACCCTGTGGGGTTTTAGAGCAGTGGAGTTCTGAGATGAGCTGCTTTTTCATGAGGCGGGAGGTGGCCTGAGAGACCTACAGACAGATGGCAATGCCAGTCCCAAGGGAAGGGGCAGAAATCCAGGCACTCAGAGGCCCCTGGGGGCACATACGTTGTCAGGGGACCAGGGAGCACTCACTAATCCTGCCGGACTTCAACCAGGACCATGGACAGTTGCCCAGGGTCAGGGGTAACCCCGGCCCCAGATGGGGGGCAGTGGTGGGGTGAGGAGCTGGCCCTGGATCCCCCCACCTGCCACAGACCTTGACAATGTGGTGTGAGGGGAAGTTCTCCTGGAGCTCTTTCATGTAGCACCAGTACGTGGTCTCGTTGTCAGGGATCAGGACGTTGGGGACACGAATCTCCATGGTGGGCATGTCTGAGGGCAGGTTCGGGATGGGGAGCTCCGGCTTCAGAAGCTGCACCCTCTGCAGCCCCGTCCGCAGGCCTGAGGTGTTGATAGCCTCTAGCGACTGGAACGGCTCCTCCAAGATCCCGTACACCAAGTGGACGGTGTCGTCCTGCAGCCCATACACAGCCCAGTCAGTCCCCAACTCAGATTCCCTGACTTGGGCTCCTTGGTAACTTGAGTGGATGCCACATCCCTGCCCACCTGCATCTGCCAGATGACACACCTCACTCTCGCCTCTGGGAAGGAGGGGACCCTGGAGGCTCCCCACAGTCCCTGTTGAACTTGAGTTCCAGGCCAGACACCCCAGAGCCCCTGTCTGCACCACACATCAGTTTTTTGTCTTGCTGTGTGCATTCTATACCCATGCTCACTTAAAGCAGTGGTTCTCAACCTTTCTCATGCCATGACCCTTTAATACAGTTAGTTCCTCGTGTTCTGGGGACCCCAACCATAAAATTATTTAGTATAAATAATTTATTTATTATTTACCATAAACTTATTTGCTACTTCATAACTGCGATTTTGCTACTGTTATGAATCGTAATGTAAATATCTGATACGCAGGGTGTATTTTCACTGTTACACAGGGGTCGCAACCCACAGGTTGAGAACCACTACACTAGAGGCTGCTCCCCCCACCCGCCGTGAGTGAGCTACCCTGTGAGGGGAAGTGTGGGCATCTCCTCTGTTGGGGTTAAGAGCACAGCCTGAGGGGTCACGCCCTCCACAAAGTGAAGGGTTCTAAAGTTCTAACTGGGGCTGGCTACAGTGACAGGCGACTTGCAGGGCTGCACTATCCGAATCAGCCACCACCAGCCCCACCAGCCCCCTCAGACAGTGCAGACCCAAAAGATCCTATTGGTGGGTGGAAGACTAGAGGCAGACCCTGGGGTGAGCAGGCCGGTACTCTCACGTACTGGGTTAGCAGAGACCAGCACCCAGACATGGCATATGGTGCTGGAGACACCTCATGATGTTTTCTGGGCCCTAAGAGGCACACCTGTGGTGTGGCTAATTCCCTCTGAGTTTATGGAGGCCCATGGGCCACTCTCTGCAGAGGCCCCAAGGCCAACCTGGAGCTTCTGGCTGAGCCCTCGCAGGCAGCAGCCTCCCCCATGGGGTCCTTCCAGAGGACTCTCTGGGCCAGTGAGGAGGGATAGGACTGTCGTGGAAGGCAGACACGTCCCCTGGCTCCTACTTGGTCCCCAGTGTGCCCTGCCCTGGGTAAGTCTGTCCTCTGGGCCTCAGCTTCCTCATCTACCGATATAGATGTCTCATATTTTTTCTCTTTTCTTAGATCCTATATTTGTCTACTTATCATCCATCCAGGGCCAAAAGGAAGACCAAAGGAGTCTATCCAGCCTGCAACCCAGCTTCCCCAGGTGTGTGAGACTCACTGCAAACCCACCAATGCTTCCTGAGGCCATGCCTCCAACTTTCTCCTCCCTCTGACTCTTCACTGCAAGCCAGTATCACCCCAGCCCTGAACCACCCCCAGGAGTGATTGAGGAATCAGGCCCCTAGAGACCGCCTTACAGCCCAGAGCTGACTGGAATTACCCAGCTAAACTGTTCCCCCACTGTCTGGCCTGTTCCACGGGGACCCGGAGGAAGCTCCAGCTCGGGCTCCCTCCAGTCCTCCCTCCTGTCCCGGCCTGGGGCTCCCCGTGTGGCTTGCATGCTGTGTGGCCCTTCTTGGGAATTATAATGAATTTCTCAGTGGCACTAGTCTCTCCATATGGCCACTCTATTGTGTCCATAGGACCAGGCCAGCCCATGCAGATTGACAGACGTCAAAGTGCTAGAGCATTTATATGTCTTCCAGGCAAGGTGAGTTGTCTTCCCTTAGGGGTGGGGGAGTCTCAGAGCAGCAAGACCCCAGTGGCTTTTTAGATCTATTTTATGGCCATGAACTACACAGAGTTAGCTTAGCCTCACAGACCATCTAGCTCCCATCCTACTTCATGGTTGGCAAGCTCACATCTGGAGGAGGAAGGGACCTGCCCCAGACATACACAGAGTTGGCAACAGTGGAGAGTTGGAAAGCCAGGTCTCCTGGACGCTTTCTAGAATTCTACCTGCAAAAAGGTATCAAGAGGAGGGGAATATTTGGAAGTGAGCATCAGTCCTGGTAAGGAGGCTTCAGGCAAGACAATGGTTAACATCAGCAAGGGGATGTCTCCTTGGGGCTCAGGGGCTGCCGGCATGCCCCACCTCGACCTCGGCCAGCAACCTCCGGGCAGCTGTCCTGGGCTTTCTCTCTGCCATAACTGGCCCAGACCCAAGTCCCAGATTTCTCAGGGACAGGAAAGGGACACAGCCTGACACTGACCTGGGATTCAAGTGAGTCCCATGCAGCCCATGCCATCCTAGGTACTCGGGCTACCACCTACCTCAATGAGGTAGTCCTTGGGGTCACAGGTGGCAAAGGGCCTCTTGAAGAGCAGGGACAGACCCTCTGGGGTTCTCTGTGCCTGCAACAGCTGGTAATCCTGCTGGGCATCCAGATGGACCTTCCCCTTCTGGTCACTCCAGGCATCCTGCGGAGATGAGTCCCCTTTATCATTAGTGGAGCTGGAAGGCTGTCGGACTCACCCCCTCACTTCTGCCCAGAGAGTGAGGCCCTCAGACACTGGCCAGATCACAGGTGGGAGGGGATGCAGGAATCTGATCCCCTCAGATGCCTGATGCTACCCAGCCCCCAGAGGTGGGAACAAGGGCCTCAGACCAGCATTGCCCCTGATTACTCAACAGGGAGGGATGTGACAGCTCCTGGAGCCTCAGAAAAGGGAGACAGGAGGACACAGGACAGGGCAGGAGAGAGACCTAGGTGTGGTGCCTGAGTGGTGCTAGCCCCCAGTGCCCTGCACAGCACTGAGAGTGGGCAGCCCTCTCCATACCCAGGTACCCCAGCCTTATTGGAGAAGGTGAACTGAGGCCTGGGATGGAACTGGACCTGCTGCATTTCCCCAGGGCGTGTCCCAGGACCTGTTTCCCCTTGGCCAGGTGCTAAGGCACAGGGATGCAGCTGGCTCTGGGGAGGGCACAGGGAAGCAGCCCACCAGAGACAGGGTATAGGGCGGCAGAGCCCCCAGTGGGCAGGAGTACCAGGGGCGCTTGGCTGAAAGGACTTGCAGTTCCTGTTTAATCCTACAGCCACGGCTAGGACATGTTTTCTTCATTTCCTTGAGAAAATAGAAATCTGCAAGAGATTTCGCAGATTTTTCCCTAGAGAAAAGTGACATGAAGCAGCTCCTGCCGAGGGACACCGCTGGTTTGCAGAGGGACTAATTTTAAACGGAGGCAGAAAGTTAGCGTGGGGTGCTTCAGCGGGAAATCTAGACCGTGTTCGTTGAACCTAAGCTAACGGAGGAACAGCAAGTCTGACATTTGTTTTCACAGGAATTTGTTGTGCAAATTAATGTTGCTCGTGTGCAGAGAGGTGAGATCACCCTGGCTTTCTCAGCATCCAGTAAATGCTGGCAAAGGAGAACCCGCCCAAGCTGCGGAGCAAACCCTCCTGGATTTGGGGTGCGTGGGAGCTGAAGCTCAGGCAAGCCCCCAGTGCAAGCAGCAGGGCTCAGAGCCCCGGCATCCTGGGTCTTTCTTGGCCATGATCCCCTGAACCACTGAGCGTCCTCACGCATGGGAGGCCAGAGCAGGGCCCTGCCCAGATGGCTGTGGTGGCTGCCCTGTCCTGCCAGGCTCTGGCCCAGCCTCAGGGCCTCACCTGTGGGAAGGGCCAAGCTGAATCTCGGGGACTGGGGGCAAGCTCAGCTCCAGATAGCACCTTCGGCCCTGTGAGCTCACAGCCACCCAGAAATGCAGCCGGGATGTTCTCCCCACTGTGCAGATGGTGAGGCGGAGGCGGGGGCCAGCTGGCTCTCAGCTGGGACTCACCTCACCCACGCCCACCCAGCTCTGCAGTCCTCACGGACAAAGGGAGGCCTCCTGACTCAAGGGGAAAAAAACCAGAGTTGCGTTTCATCCCCCAAACACCCTGGTAGCCAGTCCCATCTAGGGAGGGAGATGGGTTCTCCTCCTCTTGGGACCCCCTGCAGCTTGTGGAGGGCCTTACAGTCCTTTCCAGTTGAAGGGAAACTGTTGCCCTTTCTCCTGTGTCGGGGGGTTTGGGAGGAGGGGTGTGTGAGGCCAGTAGGTCTGCACGGCTGCATGTGGGTGCCGGGGGTGCAGCTGCTGCCTATGCCTGGCCACATGCCACCCTCGGCATTGGGAGTGCAGTGCTTGGCATGGTTTGCCAGAGTGGGGGTGTTGGGATCTGCACTCATGGCAGTGAGGGTATGGGGTACTGGGGCCTAGGTGGCACGTGAGTCCTCTTTGCAGCCCCATTCCTTAGGATGCCAGGTCCAGCTGTTACGGTGTATAGTCACAGTCCATGGAAAACATCCATCTCCCTTTTTGCCCTCAGATGAGCGTTCCCATGATGCCCAGCCTAAGCTTGGGGCATGGACTTGGCTCGGATCAGAGTAAAGAAAACCCTGAGAGGTGGTAGGAAAATTCCCTTTGCGGGGAGGAAGGGTGTGGGGAGAAGGCCAGAGAGGTGCTAGGGCCGAGATCGGCACAGCTGGTGGGGAGGAAGGCTTACCGCAAAATAGGCACTGTTGCCATTGGTCCAGAGCACAACGAGGTCTGCGTTCTCCAGCTGGCCGCGGTCCGACATCCCGAACAGGAGCCCGGCTCTGAGCGCCCGGGCCAGGAGCTGGAAGTGGACGACCTCTTGCCTGTAGCTGACATTCCATGAGAGCTCCAGGGTCCCCTCAGGGTCCAAGGGCACTCGGTAGGGGAAGGGGCTCTCGGCAGGTGCCGAGCCC
This sequence comes from Galagoides demidoff, assembly GCA_963574575.1. Lineage (NCBI taxonomy): Eukaryota > Metazoa > Chordata > Mammalia > Primates > Galagidae > Galagoides > Galagoides demidoff. The sequence goes on along the minus strand of CAUYQV010196786.1, from coordinate 74,495 downwards.
TGCAGCGCAGCCACCAGGATGACCAGGAAGATGGCCACTGCCGTGCCATACATGGAGGCCGCCTCACGCGCGTTGGGGCTGGGCAGGGTGGCCCAGCGACACCGGTGGCTGGGGACCTTCATGGCGGGGGTGAGCTTGCTGGGCCTGCCTGGCCATTTATGCCCCAGCTCTCCATGGGGGTGGGTCCAGGCTACAGCAGTAATCACATTTGTCTGGTGGGGAATTCAATTGTCCCACCAGCCTCCCATTCCCTGTGCCCCAGGCCAAAGATCTGCCTTCCGCCTTCCCTAATTGGCACTAATGACGCACGGGTACCATCAGAGGGAATCAGAGCAGACAGGCTGATTCTGTGCTTTCTGACTGTCCCATAAGCAGGTCCCCCTACAGCCAGCAGCCATGCACATGCCCTCCAGCCAGGCACCCACTAGCTACACACAGTGGCCTTGTCTAGTCCCCACTGGAATGGGCCCCGTGCACTCCCACCCATGGAGAATCAGTGAGACCTGAGGGGTCTCTCCAAGGTGACCTGTGAGTGCTGGCTTCCAGCCCACAAGGCCTGCCGGTCTGTAATGCTGGAAGGAGGGATGGCTCCCACCCAAACATAAGCTCCTGTCTCCAGGTTGGGCCGCATTAGTCCCCATGACAGCTGCTCTACTCCCGTCCCTTCCCTGTTTCCCCACAGAGTCCAGCTGGCACCACATCACTACACAGGAGTGGGGGGCATCGCCCAGGTGGGCATAGGTGCATCGCTGGGGTGAGAGGGCAAATGAACACATAGGGCACATCGTGTGGTGGGGCACAGATGAACACATGGGGTTCACCACATGGTGGGCACAGAAGTGTGTGGGGAGCATCCTGAGTGCTGGTGGGGCAGAGGGTTTGGGGTGTATTGTGCATGGTGGGGGGCAGGGGGTGTGGGGCGCATCATGTGGTGGGGCAAGGGGTTTGGGGTGCATTGCACCATAGGGGCATCACTGGGCAGACTGAGGGTGGGAGGATGGGCAGGCCCCAGGGTGCAGTGCTGGGGCTGACAGCCCCTGAGAAGCAGCAGGGGACAGGCCTTCTCCCTGTCTGAAGCTCCAAAACCCATAGCTCCTCTTGCCTAGAGCAGGCCTGGTGTGAAGTTGAGCCCTCAGGGCAGCTGGTCCCCAAAGTTTTCACCCACACCAGCTGTAGGGCCTTTGCATGGATGTGCCCATGACCGTGAACCAGTGTCATCGCTGCAGGACTGCGTCCTCCTGCAGAGCAGACCTGACACACAGCCACCTCAGACACTCTGCTTGCTCCTTGTCTGCTCTGCAGGTGGACAGAGCTCTCCAACTGCACAGGGAGCCCCCCTTCCCTCCTTTCCTTCCTTTTTTCTCTTCTGGTTCCTCCTTCTCTATGGACAAACCAAGAATTGAGCCCTCGGGGCACATAGATGTCTGGGACTGGCACCCACATTGAGGTGTTCAGATAGTCATGAGGACAGGCCGTGCTGTGAGCTCCATGCCATGGAAAGGAACACCTGGGTCTTTGCAGGAATGTGGAATTTGGAGAAAGTTTTAGCCTTGTCCTAGACATGGGGGTATTGCTCTGTGTCTCTCAGCAATCAGAAGGCCCTGCACAGCCAAACGTCCAGAAGACAGAAAGACATGTGAGACCATGAGACCCTCCTGTCAGCGGTACCCAGAGGGACACCGTTCACCCCACCTCAGCCCAGGCAGGTGAGAACTGAGCTCGTGAACACACCTGGCTATCAGTGTGTCCCTGTCCAGCCAGCCTGACTTTCAGGCCAAGGGAGGCTCCTAGTCCCCCAGAGCCTGGTCTTCCCGTGGCCCTGGTGCGTGTGTGCCCAAGGGCACCTACTCTCTTGTCCAGACTGTTCCTGAACCTCCTGACACAGGCGAGGCCACAGGCATCTGACATACAGATAAAAATGAGCCCTGGACATTCACTCCTGGGATTGGTAACAACCACAGTGAGGTCGTGACGCAAAGCGCCTCCCAGGGCTACACGTAGATGCCTGTTCTAGCACCTACGGTAACAAGAGCCAGCAGGCACAGAGGGGGCTTACCAGGCTCTGCACAAGGCTTCTGGCTCAAGTGAGCCCTCCCAGTAGTCTCATGGCTGCCCAGGTGGCCCCAGCTGAATAACAGGTAAAATAAGCACCACACAGCCCACAGAAGGGGGCACCTGCCATCTCACGGACAGTAGGCATCATGCTCCTGCCAGGGGTCAAATCCTGCTCCACCCTCTGCGTCCATGGGAAAACCTCAAAGAAGCACCTTCCAACACAGCCTCCACCCCTCCCAAAGACGGAGGAAGTTGCATGACAAGGAAGACAAACCCTCCGGCCTCCTTCAGCCCAAGTCTGTGAGTGAGGGGCTGGCAGGCGGACCCAGAAAGAGGGCCAGAGCCCCAGACAAAGCCTGCCCTGGGCGTGCCCCCCCCACACCTGCTGGCTTCACTCCTCAGGGACACAGGATGAGACCCACAGTCCAGGGCGCTCCAGGGAGGGAGGCGTGCGGCCTATGAGCAGAAAGGTACCACATGCACACGTTTTATTTTTAACAGGCACCCAAAGACCTTTTCTTTCTCCAACTCAGAACTGGAACTCCGGCCTTCCTCTCGCATTTGACAGAAATGATTCAGCTGTTCTCAGAAATAATAATTAGTGAGTACTAGCGATTAATAAGAGATAGCAACCAGGCCTGCGCCAAGCTCCCCTGCGTGGCTCTGCTTCATCCTCACCAGCCTCGGTGACTGGGTCTGCAGTCAGCTCCTCTCATACACAGGGAGATGATGCCACAGAGAGGTTATGCAACACCGCTGAGGTCACACAGCCATCAAGGCAGGGCAGGCCCAGCCCTAGATCAGGGACCCCAACACCGGCGCTCTTAGGTGGAGGCCAAGGTCAAAAAAATTCCCCTGGAGTCAGGAGGAAGGGACACTCAGACAAGAAGTGCAACTACAGGGAAAAATGTGCGGAGGCTGGCAGGTAGGAGGGAGCCAGGCCAATGGCAGGGCTGTATGCTGTGCCGGCCTTGCATTAATGGATTTTAAACAGGAGCAACCTGACCCCCGGATAAGGAAACAACGCTCAGCTCTCCTTCTGCCCTCACCCTCGTCGGAGGTGACACTTCCTTGCTCAGGTGCCCTCGGACACACCAGCTGGCCAGCTCCTTGGGGTCTCTGTGGGGCACAGGGGGAGCTGGGTCCTGAGCTAGGGAGCATGACGCCCACCTCCCCTGCACCCACCCCTGACTGTCTCTACTCTGGCATTTTGGGTGCAAGTTGCCCTCCAGAGGTTGTGGAGTGGTGGGGACAGCGCACGGGTGTCACCGACACCGAGTCAGGAAGTAAGCCCTGCTCTCTACTGCTCAGCGCCTGGCTTCCCTCCAAGGCACATCGACGGCTGACCTCATTTAGAACCAATTTCAGCATTTTAATAAGCCCTTTGCTTTTCTGCGTCTCTCTGATGCATCAGCCTTTGCGGGCTGTAATTCCTCCCATCACCCCTGCCGTGTGAGGCCGGCTCTGGCAGCTCCCTAAGCTCAGTGGTGACAACCCAGGGGTGGAGCGATTGGGGTTGGGGGAGAAGGGACCAGGATGCTCCCAAGTGACAATAGGGCCTGGCCACAGGGCAACATGGTCCTTTGGAGGGACAAATCCAACAATTGAGCTGACGGTGGCCGTAAACCTGGCCTGTGAGGGGCTGACTGTGCTGCTGCCCACCTCCTGGGAAGCTCAGGGCAGCTGGCTATGTCCCTCCCTTGTCCTGATCACAGTGGCTGTGGCATGAGGTATAAGTGATGTGTCCTCCCAGAGGTCCACCCTGAAACACAGGTTCTGTGGCCTTGAGGTTATGAACACATGGGACATCCCCCCAGGGCTTGGGGTGTCCAGGGCTTGGGATATGGAGCCAGGTGGCCCCAGTGGGATCAGCTTGAGGGCCTAAGAGCCTGGGAGCACCTCACACAGGGCCTTCCATGGCTGCTGGACCAGAGGTGCCCACTGTCCCTGAAGGTCTGTGCTAAAGGCAAGGGGTCACTGACCACACAAGGGACTGGGATTTGGGCCTGGTGAGACGCTCCATGGGAGCCCCCTTGACAAAACCCAAGAATGGTCCAGGGGTCTTGCCCCTGACTGGCCACCATCAGCCCAAGCTGCCTCCTCTTGAGGCCATAGTGCTTCGTCTGTGTCCTGGAGCTCAGTCCCCGCAGAGACCACCAGGGCTTCAGAAGTGCCTGTTGATCCAGAGTTGGCCAATGCTGCGAAGGGACCATCCTCAAGGCTGCTACCCCCACTGATATGACAAGGTCTAAGGCCCGCGCTCCAGCCAGGACAGCTCAGGGGAGATGTGGGAATCAACCCTCTCTCTGAAATCTTTCTCTGCACCCAGTGCATGGCAGGGTAGACGGGACACTGGTCCCAGGTGTCCACGCCCTGATCCCTCATGTTAAGCAGCAAGAGAGACTTTGCAGATGTGATTAAATCAAGGATCTTAAGATGAGAGCTAACCCTGGATTAGGTAGGGCCCCTTGGAGACGCATGGCCCTCTAAGAGGGAGGTGGGAGGGGTGGAGTCAGAGAAGGAGGGGACACAGCAGAGGCAGAGGTCAGGGAGGGGGATAGGCCGCTCTGCAGATGGAGAAGTCGGCCATGGGCCAGGGACGTGGTGGTCACTGACCGCCAGAGAAGGCACAGGGCAGCGATCCCCAGAGCCCTCAGGGGGATGCAGCCCCGCAGATGCCTGGAGTTTAGAACTCCTGACCTCCAGACTGTGAAGGAAAAATCAAGTTGTTACAGCAGCTGTCAGAAACAGGAACGCCTCTCACGGCCTCTTCCGGGTCTTGTCACATCTCTGCCTGGATCCTACCCTCAGTGGCCTGACCCTTGAGGTCAGGGGCTGTGCTCCCTTCCTTTTGTTCTGTACCTCGCCTTGTTGCTTTGGGTTCCCTCCAAAGCAGACCTAAGCCCAGATGTGCGTGTGACGAGTGTGGAAGGGCCCCAGTGTGCTCAGTGGGGGAAGAAGGAACACTGACCCTGGGGCTCCATGAGTGCTTTCTGCCGTGGGCAGTGAGGACTCAGCCCCTGGGGGCCCTGGAGAGACTGGGACACACCCCAAACCTGCCACCCTGAGGGATGAAGAAGATGCCCCCCCTCACCCTTGGTCCTATCCCTCTCTGGAGAAGGTGGTCGCCGGCCACTGGTGGGCCAAGCTCACTCTCACAGCCAAGCCCACAGGACACAGATCACCCTGGGGCAGGCCCAGGAGGTAGGAATTGTGGTGGCAGTGAAAGGGATGGTGCCCCAGGCACTGTGCCCAGCACACAGCAGGAGACCCGTGGGGACTGCTGTCACAGGCTGTGATTGGGCTGCTGAGTCCCAGGACGTCCTCTGCTCTGTCCCCAGGCTTGCAAAAGCCGCAGCCGGAGGCCTGTTTGCAGACGCCTATGTCTTCCTGAGGGGATGATGCTTGCGTTGAATGTTCCTGTGCGTTAGGGCACCCAGCCCTCCTGAGTTCCCGTGGACACCCAGACCATGGGGATTTCACAAGCAAGGACAGGCAGAGCACTGTCAGGGCTCCATGGCAGTGGGGGTGGTGCTAACCCCAGTGCCGCCTACAGAGTGATAAGCCTGGAAGGGCATGACATCGGCGTGGTAGAATGGAGGATAAGGGTGGGGGTAAGGACGGCCTTCCTGAGCTACCAAGGCAGTCCCAGGGATGCTGTGGCTGACTTCAGAGAGAGTGGGCAGACTGGGTGAGCTGCCTGACCTGAGCCACCTGCCACTCCAATGACTGGCCCTCAGATCCCTGCTCAGAGCCCCTGGAGCTCGGGGCTACCACACCCCCCAAGATAGGGACAAGCCTGGCACCATCTGCTGCTGGGCACACTGGCACCATCTAGCCTGGGATCCTCCGACTTGCCTGGACTCCTGAGCCTCGGTTGATAACAGGACACTTGGACCCCAAGATCTGCGAGGTCATCAGCCTAGATCCTGCCTTCATATCCATTTTGGGACCAGACAGATTGGGGACCCCAATCTGAGAGGACAGCACCTTGGAGACTCAGTGGGGCCCAGAGCCCAGGACCGGCACTCAGCTGGCAGCAGTGCTGTCCCCTGACCTTTAGTGTCCCATGGTCCTTACCCCAGAGAAGTGACAATGACAAAGGCAATGAGAGTCAGGTCACAGCCCGTAAGCACCGTGCAGTCAGGTCATGGTCCGTGAGTTCTGTGCACCTCACTTCCTCACCCTGCAGGGGACAGTGACCCTCCAGCACCGGGGCAGGCCACACAGGTGGAGACCTGGACGCACTGTGCTAGGTGAGGCTCCGTCAGAGGGGCCACGGACACACAGAAAGGCCTGACAAGGTGACAGAGAAAGCAACCCCCCTGAACCTCAGCCTCAAAAGATAGCCATGATTAACTGCTCAATACATTCTTGCAGAATTTTTCTTTATTATTTAAAATTTTTAAAGTCATTTATTATTGATTTACCTGTCACATAACATAAAATTTAGTGTCTTAACCACTGTTTAAGTTCAGGGGCATCAAGGACATTTCTGTGGTGGTGCAGTCACCACCCTCTGTCCTGGACTCTTCACCTGCAAAGCTGGTGCTCTGCCCCAGCAGACACTGACGCCCCCGCCCAGCCCCTGCACCACCACTCTGCTTTCTGTCCTTGGGCTTCTGACTACTCCAGGGGCCTCCTACAGGAAGAGTCTCACAGTACTTGACCCTCTGTGTCCGGTACCTTTACTCGGCACAGTGCCACTGCGGTTCATCCAGGCTGCAGCCTGTGCCAGCGCATCCTTCCTCTAAGGCTGAATGGCTTCCAACACATGGACAGACCCACACTCCATGTCTGCTGATGTCCATGTACACTTGTGCAGCTCCCGCCTTTGGGCCACTATAAATACCACTGCTGTAAACACAGGTGTCGAAACCCTGCCTTCAGTTCCTCTGGGTAAGCACCCAGGAGTAGAACTGCTGTGTTACATGACAATTCTACTGTTAATTTTTGAGGTACCATCACCATTTTTCCAGGGACCTGCCTCACACACTGTCACGCCCTGGCTTTCCTGTGTACATCTGGGCTGTGTGCTGAGTGTCACCACATAGCACTCTGCACGTGGATGGGCCCTCATGGGTTCGGCCTGCTGGTAGACATGGGAGTGTTTTCTTCTTTGTTAAATTATCAGTGACAAGGGTACAGCTCACGCCCCATATGCCAGGCCCGTGTACTTGATTCCTGGATGTGGACGGCAGTGAGGCCTCCTGAAAGAAGTCAGCCCCGAGGCTCAAGAGGCCTCAGTCAAGGGGGACGTCAGCCAGTGGCTGTTCTGCCACCAGCCAGAGACCTAACTGCCACCATGGAACAAATAGTTTCTTACAGGTAAGTAGGTTTAAATCCTGTTGATGGGCCAAATTAGCTATTGGGCCAGGCAGCCCCTCCAGCTACAATCAAATGCATCGTGGACACAAGCACAAATTCAATAAGGCCTAAGACTCGCCATCTGCTTTTCAAAGATGAGGCTCAGGCAGTGAGCAGGTCTCCCTGCCCTGAGGCCCTGACATTTAGGAGTGAGGAGCAGCAGGATCTGAGCACTCTGATCCAATTTCCCTGCCACTGATCGAGTTATGGAGAGACGCAGCTTCATAAGGCCCCGGGGGAGAGGGTGAATTAAAATGATGGGGACAGAGACATGATGCATGGAGGTGGGGAGGAGGTGGCCTGTGCCAGGGTACAGATGAGGACATCTCTCGGGGTGGGTCCTGGTCAGTATCTGGGACCATAGCATGTCCCAAAAGGGCTTCATGAGGTGTCAGTGCCAAAGGCCTCTTCATCCTGGGAGAATCAGTCTGTGTTTGAGGTTTCTCAGCATGCTTTGACTGTCGAGGCCACTGTGTGGGCACAGTGAGGGGTCTTGGTCCACTCCGAGGGCCTGTAGCTGAGCGCTCTGGTAGGACCCCAGTGCCAGCCTCTCTGTCTTGTCACATCCCTGGCTCAGAGAAAGGCCTTGGAAGTCGTCAATTATGCTTACATTTGAAGCATTTTTCTGCTTAAACCCTGGTGGCCCAATCCAGGGGGACCACACTCTGCATCTGATTTCATGGATGGTGGGAAGGAGGAGCAGGGCTGCAGGAAGGCTCAGCTCTCCTGCCACATGATCTCAGAGCACCGAGCAGACGAAAATCTGGGTTTCAATCCCAAAGCACAGTCCAAATAAGAGGCTCTATGTCTCTCATGTTACTGGACATGGAGGGCCTGCCCGTGCCTCAGCTGCCTGGGGAGGCCCTGCTGCGTGTCCAGGGTGAGCATGCTCTTTGGGTGTGTTCAATGACGTCTTCTGGGGCGTCGGTCAAGTGGCACACAAAGCATATCCTCCCCCGCAAAAATCCCACGTAGTGTCAGAAACACATGACTGAAAGGAAAATATTCATAATGGTACTGATTTTTTAAAAATGAAAGAGTCTTTTCAGTGGAACAGAGTTCTGTATCACAGAAAGATGCAAAGAAACAAAATTGGAGGAAACCCCTGGCAGAAGGTGTTGGTGAAGATGCAGGTGCAGCTTGAGGCTCCGCCTCCAGGTACATGGACAGAGGGTGGGCAGGACAGCAGTTGGGGTGATGCGTCCAGCTGTCACATCTAGTTGTCACTTTGAATCTGGAACTTGACCCTGTGCTCTCTCCCTTGCTGTGACAGGCAGTAGATAGCCCTGAACCCCCAGGCTGAGGCAGAGTGTGGTCACCACAATAGGACAGTGGTCAGGGAGCTGCTGACCTCAAGAAAGATAGTGACCCCCAATCCAAAGATAGTAATTTGCCCCACTCAGTAGGTCATGTGTCCCTCCCCATCTTCCTCCAGGGGTGTGGAGCAGACACAAGGGCAGACAGATGACCAGTGATGGTCATTGCGAAGACAGGCCCTATGCCCACATGGCCACTTGTAGGGAAGACAGCCCACAGAAGGGGACTCATGACCCCAGAGACAGAAACTCTGATGCCCGAGGGAGCCATGTTGATACAGTCAACAGCAGAAGACTCTAAAATAGGTATAATTACTATCCTTAGAGAGCTGGAAGAGGTTATCTTATTCATAAAGCAAGAATGGGCTTTTACATAAAAGAGCTAGTTAGAGCTCATGGAAATTTAAAATAGATGGGCTGAAAAGCAGAAAGAGACCTCTGAGGAGTAAATTAGTGAGTGAGCTGGGAGGTACTGCTGAAGGAATTCAGCTTAAAGGGAAAAAGTAGGGGAAATTAGAGGGAAAAAGAGGGAGATTGGGGGTGTCTCCAGGTACCCACCCCAAGTAATAGATATTTCCAAAAGGGAGAGGAGCCAGGATGGGAGGAAAAACGTGACCAACCATCCCAGGGTCACAGAAGGACGTCTGTTCTCAGAGTCCATGAACCCATCAGGTGCCCCACAGAGCACTTGAAAACAAGGTCACATAAGATGCACTGTGGTCCACTTCCAGTTAACCAAAAATGGTGTGAAGATTCAGATATTTCCAGAGAGAAGGCAAGGAGGAGAGAGTAAGCACGTGAGAGCCAAAATCAGAATAGGAGTGAGGCTGAGCGTGAACAGAGAGATTGCCCATGGAGGGTATGAGCACAATTCACGCCTTTGCTGCAACCATCCTAGTGCGGGAGACCACCGATCTCCTTCAAAGTTGAAAGAGAAAATGTCATAGAGCCTGACATTCCAACACAGCACTGTAGTTTGAGAGTGAAATGAAAACATTCAAACATGTGAGGAAAGAAATTTTACCACCATTCCCTTTTCTGAAAGAATTACTCCAGGATGTATTCCAGTAAAACAAAACCTTAACCCAAGAAAGAGGCAGCCAAGAGACAGGAGAAATTAGAGAGAAAGAAAAATCCACCAAAACGTAGAGTTAAGTCTAAGTGATTTTGTTGCTGTCAGGAATAGGATTGACAGTTGTCCCCCCTTCTCCACCATTCTGAGTAGTGTGATGAAACCTCGCATCTGTGCCACTGCGGACAGGATGTGAGTCCTCTCTTTGTCCAGTGTCTAGTCAGCAGCCATCTTGGTTATTAGATCAGCTGTGCAGGTGTCATAGTGCCTGTGTTCAAGTAGCCCTTATATTGTTAGAATGGCCCTAAAGCACAAGAGTGGTGATGCTGACAATCCAGATGTGCCAAAGAGAAGCCATAACGAGCTTCCTTTAATGAAAACAGGTGAAAGTTCTCCACTAACTAAGGAAAGGGGGGAAATCATATATGGAGGATGCTAAGAGCTATACTCAGAACAAACCCTTTTTCTAGCAAAGAAGGAAAAAGAAATCAGTGCATAGTATTTGGCATGAACTTGGGGTCTCTGTACCCCTCAGATAAGGGGGGACTGCCATCCATGTTGCCTTCTTTGCTTTATGAAATATTTGAAATGTAAGAAAAATACAGAGAATGATATTACAGATACCCAATAACAGATACCCACCAGCTCACCTCGCTGCTCCTGTGTGTTTATTATGCTATGTCTGCTTTATTTTTTAAATCAGATTCAATTAAGCCCCTTTTGTATTTCCTCTCAAATGCAATCAATTTTTCATCACTTATCTAACCGGGTTATGGTAAAGGGTATAAAAACTTTAATTTTTTTAAAAAAATATTATTTTGTGTTTGGCCAACTTGCTAGACTCGTAATTATCCTATTAAATCTTCATCGGGTTTGTCTGAATTTACCAAATGAAATTTTCCAAGTGTCAGGGACCAGTCACAGAACTGCCTTCTCCGGTTCAGTCTGTGCCTTTCATGTCCTACTCAGTCTGGAGGAATCTCCAGGCTGCCCTGGCCGTGGCTGGTGTGGAAGCTGAGAGTGCACAGCTCAGCTTGTCCCCAGAAGCACTTCTGGCGTTTCTTTCTCCTCTGGGATGCCATCTGGTGCCCTGCAGTGGGCTGGCAAGCATCTCCCATTTCTTTGCATCACCCGTGGTGCCAGCTTTGATTGGGTGCTTTCTCAGCACCTGCTAAGGTGATCTGAACATTTCCCCGCCTTTCTGTTAAAACAGACCTGTAGTTCCCAAACTTTTGGCTTTAGGATTCCTAAAATTTATTAAAGACCCGAATAATTTATATAAAGAACATTATATAGATGAATGGAAGGATAAAAAAGGAAAGCATAAATAAATCAAGACCCAACTCCCAGTCCCGGATGGGAAGACCTTACAGCACAGCAGACGGGACACCCTGCTGCGCTGATTCCCCGGGCGCATCTTCCCCACCTGACCATCTCTGAAACTGCAGGGTGTACTGTCGCTTAACAGGAGGCATTTTTTTCTTTCCCAGTAATAGATATAATGATTTATCAAAAAAGGGATGATGTCTGATTTAAAATGCACTTTATACATCTTAGCTTATTTATTCCATAAAGTCGTATGGAATACTACTCTGATGGGACCCCCTCAGAGATAAGGGAGGAGGTGAGGGCAGGTGCACCTCTCTTTCTGGGGTATGGAGATTATTCCTCCCTGGGAGTGTGGTGACAGTGCTAGTTCTTACTCTTTACTTGTGCCTTTCCTCACCCCACCCACTCCTTATAAACAGACCCATTCCAGTAGCATGGAAGTAGTATAGTATTCCCCAAGTAGTATAGTGTTATTTTGACCCAGTCTTATGAGTAAAGAAGCCGAGGCACAGAAAATTCAAGAGACGCGTCCAAGATCACTCGGCCAGGAGGCGGCAGAGCCAGAGTTCAAACCCAGCAGGGCTGGTCCCAGACTCCCTGCCACTCTGCTTCACCTCTCAAATTAGTCTAGAACTCAAGATACTCTTGAGTAAAGTCCCCAAAGCCTTTCCAACCTCACAAGTTGAAAATAAATATTTGTCAGAAAGGTAAGAGAACAATGTCAGGATCTCGGCCGCTTAGATAACTGTCTTCACACACTTGCCACCTGTGGGGGAGGACTAGCAAATGGGCGGAGAGGGCAGGACGGGGGCCAGACAGAGCCCACGGGCATGGAAGGCAATTTACCATTGAGTGCAAGTTTCATTTTAGTAGAGAAAGAATGACAACTGGTTATTTATGTGTCAAAACAAAATAAAAACAAAAATAGTTAAACCTCTGACTCACATTCTACCCACAAAAATTGTAGGTGAGTTTAAACATTAAAGTTGGAGTGTCTGCGGATCAGCAGGGGACACAGACAGAGGATGAGGGAGAGTGGGAAGGTGGCAGGTGTCTGGAGGGCTCTCCACAAGCAGGCGGGCAAGGCAAGGGGGTTTTCCAACCAGCACACGGGAGGAAACACTCGGAGCTGATGAGGATTCATAAGATGCTCCCTGTCCCTCATGGTGGGAGTGAGGTCTCGGGAGGAGACGGATAGGTCACTTGAATTAAGATTCCCAGGAGGGTTCAATAAATAGGTCTGTTTACAAGGAGTGGGTGGGGCGAGGAAAGGCACAGGTAAAGAGTAAGAACTAGCACTGTCACCACACTCCCAGGGAGGAATACTCTCCGTACCCCAGAAAGAGAGGTGCACCTGCCCTCACCTCCTCCCTTATCTCTGTGGGGGTCCCATCAGCCATGCCCAGAGTGAGAGGAAGCCACAGGATCACAGGAGCCCCTTCCCAGGCAGCGAGCAGCCTCTCACCTCTGCCCTGTGTGGTGGTGGACACGTCCCTAGGGCAGCTCTCACTACCCCGTGAGCCACACATCCTGTGTGTGAAGGAGGCAGGGGGAAGCAGAGCACTCAGCCAGGGAAATCGCACACACACGAGACTGAGTGGGAGCCCGGAGAGGGCCTCGGCAGGGATAGGGGGCCACAGAGTGAACCCCCCTCCCCAGCCACTCTGAGGAGGAAGCTTACAAACGCTACAATCTGTGGTTCTATTGGTTTTGCCGGGTAATAAGGACCCCAAATTTGTCATCAGAACAAAACAAAGCAAAAGTCTGGTGGGGCTGGGAGGCCCCAAGTGGGGGTGCCAGGCGATTTCCTAACAGGGACAGTGGGGAAGCACAGGTGGGGCAGGCAGCTCTGGTGGTGACAGCACTCATTCCCCAGGATAGGACGAGGCCAGCCCCCTCTGTGATATATGCTGACCTTATTTATTTTGGGGGTGACTATGGGTCAGTGACTGGACCGTGTGGGCAGTGGGAGAGCAGAGGGCTGGACATCCTGACTGGCTCTGCCTGTCCCTGCCAGGTTTCCTGCTGTGACTGTGAGGGCAGATGGATGGCAGGGAGCCGGGCATCAGCTGGCCCCCTCTGGAGGCACGGCTGCCACGGCTGCCACTCCAGGGCTCCCCGCCCCCGCATGCTAATGTGTCTCCAGATGTTCCGGAGCCCTAGGCGCTCCCTGCTCCCCACCCCCGAATCCAGAGCGTTGCCAAGGGAAAGACTGAGAATGCACAGGCCGTTCTGTAGCTGGGAGAACAGGATGGCACATGGCGGTGTGGAGCCAGGAGGGCGCCCTGAGGTCACTCTGGCAGTGATGGGCAGGTGCCAGAGCAGAGTGCCAAGGAGGGGAAGGCCAATTGGCACAGCAGTGGGCAGCCCACCATCGGGCCTCAGAGGCAGGCCCCCCCACAGGCCCCACCCTCACACTGAGCTCCTCAGGAGGATGGGGCTCCGAGACCGGCCCCCGCTGGTCTGAAGCAGGAGGAAGAGGTGGGGTCTGGGCCTGTGCAACCCACACAGCACCCTGCTGAGCTGCCCACCCAAGCCACAAGCCCCAGGGTCACCCCTAGCACACTCTGCACAGCTCCACACCACACGTGGGGACACTGAGGCTTAGGAGGCCGAGGGAAGGCCCGGTGTTCACCTGCCTCTTAACTGGAGGCTCAGGATGGAGCTGTGTCCCTCTGGGCCCACACTCCATCCTCCCCCTGTGCTGCAGCAAAGTGGCAAGGGCACCCTCAGATCTGGAAGCCCAGGCCTGGGCGGGCCTGGAGGAGACACAGTGGAGCATGACACCCATCCCGTCCTGCTCGCCCCTGTGCCCCAGCCCCCATGCTGTGCCTGCACACAGCAGGCGCTCAACACGTGCGTCAGTCTCCCATGGCCCTCAGCGTAAGGCGCTCATGCTCAGACAGAGCTGACAGCTGCAGAAAAGGCAACATTAAAATTTTGGTCAAGATGCTCTGTGACGTCTCAACCCTCCTGTCCTCCTGAAGACTGCAGCACTGGAGCTGGGTCTCGTGGGGTGCACAGAGCTCCCTCTGGGTGGGGATGGCAGGAAGCGTGTCTCAGGTATGGAAATTTGGGGATGACCAATTGCTGGGTATAGCCCCGGGCCGGAGGAGAGGAGATGGAGCCTTGAATGATGTACCCAGAGCAGGAGCCATCCTGGAGGGGAGGTGGCACCAAGGGGTTCCTATAGGGGAGGGTTCTTTGGCTGAGAGAAAGATCCAGACACAGGCAGGATGGGCTGGGAAGTTGGGGACAAATGACAGGTGTGTGACAGGAGATACCTGGGGGTTCTGACCATGGCGTAGTGTCCCTGGTGCAGGCTCACTGAGCTGGGCTCTGCCTTTCTCCAGGGAGGCCAATGGTGGGAAGGGGCTCCTGGCCAGTGGTCACAGCCAGGCTGCTCACCATCCTACCCTCCTGGCTGGACACTTGCTACTTGTTGCCTCAGCTTCCCTCTCAGTCCAGCAGGATGAATCATGGTGCTAGTGGTCTCAGAGTGGGGACATTTGTGTGGATGGCTGGAAGCCCAGGGCCAGCTGTGTTTGCAGGGACACCACGTCTGTCTGCGCTCCTATCTGGACCAGGCAAACCCCACATTGAAGCCACATCCCTGCCTTTCTGCTTCTGTCAGCGTAGGCTAGTCTGTTCTCATGAGAACATCTCTCATTCACTCAGCAACAGCAGCTGTGGCCCATGTGGGAGACAGAGGGAACAAGGGCCCGGAGGCCCTGCCCTTAGTCTGCCGCTCCTGTGCAGAGGAGAGAACGAATGAGCTGTTGAACAGTGCAGAGAAGCACCGGAGAGACTGGGCAAGAGAGCTGTGCAAAGTGTCCTCCAGCCCATCCTCCCAGTTCATAGCACAGAGATAAGCCTGGCCGCCGGGGTCACAGGCTCGTGCACACACCCATAGCTGGTGCTCTTCCAGCTGCCCTGTGCCACGGACAGTGAGGGAGGCGGCAGCCGAGGCCAGAGCAGGAGGGAGCTCAGGCCCCCACAACCCCACAGCTCTGACTGCCCCTCAGCCCCCAGCACTGCTCTGTGTCCCTGTCCTGCCTTGCCCAGCCTCCACATTCAGCCCTGCCACCCACCCTTCTCTCCTCCCAGGCCCTCCCCTCCCCCCATTCCAAGTCCGTGGTTGTCAGCCTGGCAGCTGGGCTGGTGCCTCTGATGGATCTGCCAGGACAGCAGTGGGCAAGTCCAGGGCCTCGTCCTCTGTGCCCCAGAGGAGAACTCGGCTCTGTGGGGTGGGTCTGTAGGTGGCAGTGCCGCCAGGGGCACTCTCAGAGACTCTGCCCTGAGGGGAGGAACCGCTCTGTCCCCTTTGAAATGAAAGGGTGTCAGTCTGGTATGACATTTTACTGTCATGTCATGATGCTGGCCTGGCCAGTCACAGGGGGTGTTCTATTTTCATCCTGTGACTAATGTGGACAGGACACAGCACCCCCACTAGCCTACGGTGACAGAAGCAGAAAGGCAGGGATGTGGCTTCAATGTGGGATTTGCCTGGTCCAGATAGGAGTGCTCTTGTTTTTATCTCTTACCTTTTAGCGTGATGGGTTCCAGGTCATGCCTCAGGCACAGGGTATGGTCAGTGGGCAGCCCTGGGCGGGTCATTTGGCTTCTCTGAGTCTCAGGTTCTTACCAAAAGTGGGTAGGATAAGAGTACCCCTTTCGTCTCCCAGGGCCATGGGGACAGATTAGTGATAATCACGAGATAAATGTCAGCTATCAATTGTGCCACCCTGGTCCTGCTCTGCTCACCTCAGGGTACCCTGCCCAGTCAACCTCTGGAAGCTTCACCCACCTCCAGGTGTCCAGACAACAAGGACTCCTGCCTTTGTCTCTGGACCCTGAGTGTGTGAATAAATGAAGGGAGGCACTGCCTGGATTTGCTCCTGCTGTGAGGAAGTGCTTTGGCTGCAAAGTGAAAACAGGATTAGGAGTGCTCTCTGCTAGTGCTGCTCTGGAGTAAAAAAAAAAAAAAAAAAAAAATCCCTGAAATGGAGAAAGGTTCGGAAACAATAAATCCTCTATAACTCCCACCTCCCATCTCCACACTGTGGCGGGATTTGTCGGAATGATCCATGATTCACGCAAGGAGCCCTGAGAGACCCTTGGCTGATCCCCAAGAGCCACGCATAGTGCCATCTCCTCCTCATCCGTCATGCCCGATGATTTCTAAAGAATGAACTTATCAAGCCTGCTGTCACAACGTTTTAAAATGTTGCGGTAATTAAAAACCACCAGTACTTTCTTTTGAAACAGACAAGGCTGTCTTCTAACCAGGACCACAGAAACACCCCCACACCACACACGAGCCTGCGTGCTCCGCACGCCCGCCCATCATTGTGCACACCTGGCGTCTGAGCCTCTCGCACACTTAGATGCCTGTCCTCCTGGTCCCATCTAAAAGATACCCAGCCTGAAAGCCTGGATCTGGGAGGGGTGGTACCAACATCACAAAATAACCTAGATTTCTTGTTCTTGCCAACCTCTCAATATTCTTTTAAAACTCCACTTATTCTCTACATAGGCTTGACCTGGACAGGCCATTTGGAGTTGGGTAGACCCAGGTTCAGTGACATACACGGAGCCATCACTGGGCCCAGTGCCAACCACAGAACCCTCAGGACTGCAGACTGAGATAAGAAAACAATTTAAAGACCAAACAAAGGTTAATTTAGTAACTGCCTGAGGCGCAGGCGATTTCCATAAGTAGTGCTGGAAGAAACAGCCACCCGCTTTAGCCCCTGGCCTTGTGCCAACTTGGGGGAAGAAGAACTCCGAAAACTAGTTGGAGTCTCTTTAATTCCCTGGACACCCAAGCCGAGACTGAGGCCAGGGAGGGAGGTCCCAGCGCCCATCAGCCTGCTCTGCCCCTTCTGGAATCTCAAAGACTCTCGCAGTGGAGGGGACCCCAGGTGCCAGCCTTGCCATCATGGATAGTCACCTCTGCTTGGACATGACTGGAGATGGAGACTCACTCCTCCAGAAGGTTCCCAAAAAGGGAATTGGAAGAGCTGTTGGCAGGAACTTTATTCCTTGAGTGCTTGGCTCCTCTGCCACTGCTCAATGAGACTCTGGGTCCCAAACAGCATTGGGACACTACCCTTTGCTCCTCCACACGAGCGTGCATATGGCTGCATGTGGCCTGTGGGTGTGATCGCAAGGCCATCATGCCTCTTCGCTAGTTGTTTTCTTTGAAGCATCCAGTCACTGGGCACACACAGAGGGTGCACCTTCCCTGTACCCCCTCCGGGGGCAGCGAGGCTGACATCCTTGCCTCCAAGGAGCACATGGACACAGAGCTTCTGTTTATAGTGTCGGGCTGATCCTACAAAAGCCCCATTTGCCCAACGTAGAAAACGAGCCTTAGTAAACTGCCGCGCATCTTCCCACGTGTTGGGGCTTTCTCAACCAACTGGGCCATCTGTTGGCTTTGGGTTACATCCACGAAGCCGCGTTGTAGAAAGACACCAAGGATGAGGACAGAGTAGCTGCCACTCGCTGAAGTTGCCACGAGACTAAAAAGCATATTGTCATGGAAGCAGCGCCAGCAGGGTGCCGGGATGCTCTTCTCCACCCCCAGGCCTGTTTGGGGCCAACCTGGAAGAGCCGCATGTAACTAGAATCCTTTCTGTGCACACCAGGAGAGCTGGCTATTTATGGAAACCTGATGGTGAATTGTTCCCATCAAGTCAGACAAAAGACTTCTTCTTATCCCCCCCTACCCGTTTTTATTTTTGGAAATTAGGTTTTGCTTAAAATCAAGTCATGCTTTTATATGCAGAGGATGAGTTAGATGGTGACCAGGTGGCATTGCGGGCTGTGTGACCTTAGGAAAGTCACTTCACCCCTCTGTTACACTTACGAAGTGAGGATAATACAGATAGTGTCCACGTGGTGGGTAACATGAAGTCCTGGTTTAAGTAAAATGGGCTCGATTTTGAGTAAGATTTTGTTGTCACTGGTATCAGGAACACATCTCTCTGTACTGCACAGGGAAGGACCATTGCTTCAGCCGAGCAAGAGCCGTGGTGGGGGCTGGTTCCACAGAGGTTCAGGTGCTCAGACCACAGCCGCAGGAGTCTGGAGTCCGAGTGGGAAGCAGGCATGGGGAGCAGAGGGGGCATTTGAGCTGCATGGTAGAGACGGGGTTTGGCAGTGACGCCACTTTAAAATTTTTGGCATGTATTTGCAGGATCTAAGCAACCCCAAAATAAAAAAACAAGTTGCTCAGTTGTTATAATGGGGATTCTGAAATAAAAATGTGGATTGAAAGGATTCCTGTGCCGACTCCCAGGGCAGTGCCTGGCTGGTCTGCATCTCTCTCTCTCCCCTTATATGTAATTTCTGTTAGTGTTTACCATCCTTTTTCTCTAGGTGGGAGTAGTTGGGGAAAAGATGGGAAATCTGGAAGAAGGATGTTGGGAGCATGCTTGGGAGCCAGTTGGACCCGACTGGGGCCTGCTGCGGTTAAACCTGAGGCCTTCACCTGTACAGCTGGGGTAGCGCCAGCTTCGTGCCCCACTGTGTTGCTGACAACACTGAGTGAGCTGACGCACTGGGAGAGTTTAGCCTTGTGTCTGGAATGCGTTAAGTTTGCAGTGAGTGATATTTATCGTGAGGTAGATGCCTGGGGGAAGCAGGCACTGTTCACAGGTCATTAGTGACTCAAACACAGCCCTGGCCTCTTGGGAAATGAGGCAGGTGACGTTTAATTATCCTGCTTGGAAGGGACACAGATATGCACAGGGGCAGGGGTCAGTGGTGCTCCCATTAGTTAAGAGGACTGAAAAACTTGTCTGGTTGGTTATAAGGAAACCCTCCATTGTCAGAGTGGCCCGACCAGCCCTGAGAACTTTGGCAGGGACCCTTGCTGGGGGACCCAGCAGGGGAGGCAGCAGACTGGGCACTTGGGCCCCTCTGCCTGTGCCCCTGTTTGGTAGAACATTCCCTCTCTGCACCGGAGCAAGCTGCTGGTCTCTCTGCACTCACCCCATCTGTAAAGCGGACATGGACTCCAAGCAGCCCGTACCCTCTGTCCTCGGCATTCTCATCTCCAGAAGACGGGTGAAGCATGGTTATGGGCACTACCAGGAGACAGCATCATAAAGAGATGTCAGAGGCCAACGGGAAGGAAGGCAAGCATTCACAGATTGCTCACAAGCCTGTTTAATACCAGACTTCTCTCAGCTCAGGGCCCCTGAGACTGCGGCCTTCAGTGTGTGCAGGGACAGAGGCACTGCCTCTTGGTTGGGCACCTCTCCCAGGGAAGGACCCAGGGTCAGAAAGTTCTCCCTGGCACCCAGCCCTAGTCTGCTTGCCTTAATTCCAGCCCTTGGTCCTGGCTGTGCACTTGTGGGCAGGTAGAAGAGGTCTGCTCCGCTCCTCTCAGGAAGGCAGTGCCTGTGCCCCAGCACTGACCAGGCCAGAGCGGAGCAGACACCTGTCAACTGCCAGGTCGGCGCTCACCCAGACAACGGAGACAATGACAAAGGCGCGCTCATTAAGCACTGACACGGTGCGGGGCCCCTAGACGTGGTTGAATTTCATTCCCGGACCAACATCAAAGGTACCGGTATTAACCCCATTTTAAAGATGAGAACCAAGGTCGCACTGTGTAATCTCCGCCCTGACTCCAGATCCTAACGCTGTGGAAACCGGAACGCAGGGAAGGGAGCCCGGCAGGGCATGGCTGGGGTGGACGCCCCCCTCCCCGGTCCCGCAGGAGGTTGCCAGCCCCAATGAGCTGGAACCAGCCGTCAGCACCGGGGACAGCTCCAGGCCGCTCCCGGCATCCCCCGACGACGCGCGCGCGGGCCGGAGACGCGCGCTCCCCGCCAGGCTCTGGCGCGCGCCCTCCCTGCCAGCGCGCGTCCTGCGCCCGGGACTGGGCTGGAGCCGCGCGCCCGCTCGCAGGAGCCAGGCGAGGCGTCAGAGCTGCGGTCGCAGAGCAGAGCTGGCAAAGGCTCCCGCCTGGGCACGCAGTCGCCTCCCCGGGGGGCTCCGGGGGCCTCTCAGCGCCCGCCTCGCCCTCCTGGCCCCAGCAGGCGCGACAGCCCTGGCCTCGGCATAAGCGGCTGCTACTAGCTGCGTGCACCCTGCCCAGGACAGACGCCCGGACGCCCGCCCCGTCACGTGCGCCCAAGTCCTCCGCCGGCCAGGACAGCACCGTTCCTATGGTTCAAGGTAAGAGCTAAGCGGGCGCGCGGGTCACAGGGTGTGGGGGCGGACGACGCAGACTGGGCAGCCCTTGCCCCGTACCCACCTCGTCTAGAGCACTCACTGCAGCCTACCCTGGCCACCTTGCTCCTACGCAGCTGCCAGTGGTGTCAACTATTCTACCACGGTCAAAGTGCACCCCTGTGGCGGAGGCTAAGACCAAAGTGGGCAGCAAGGGCTTAAGAGAGAGGGGTCACCCACTGAAGGATGGTTCATTTCTCTCAGAGGGGTGGCTGGGCTAGGGGTACTGGGAGAGAAAGTTTCCCAGGAGAGCCCCCAGGAGACCTGGCCCCATTCTGTCCCTGCTGGCAGCTGAGAGCTTTCATTCACTGGGACTTGTCTACTGCCAGACCCTATGCTGGGCACTTGACCCGCCAGTTGTCCCAGTCAATCCACCCAACACCCATGAGAAAGGGGACATTGGCTCCACTTCACAGATGCAGAAACTGAGCCTTGGAGAAGTTTGGTCTCTTGCCCAAGGTCACACCCTAAGTGGTAGAGCCAGCCAGAAACCCACCAGCACACACCCTGCTCTATCTGTGTGAAATCTGGGTTTGAACGGCATGGCCGGGGCACCACACTGGCATTTGGGGGATTTCTCAGCCAGGAATGAAAAGACTGCAGACACTAAAAACCCGAGAGAGAGTTTACATCCATCCTAGGGCCCTGCCATCTCACCCCACTCTCCACCTCGTCTTTCTGTGGTCTGGGTCCTGCCTGGGCACATGTGGTCCTGCCAGTGTGCTTCTGGTAGCAGCCCCAGTGGCTCTAAGATCAGAAACTTAAGAGCAAGTTCAGGTACCCTTCTCCAGGGTGAGGAGAGTGTCCTGGAGGCCCGAGCCCCAGCACGTCCCTGTGTCCCCTTGCACCTTCCTCAGGAAGCAATGCTCTGCCAGCCCAGGCTCCTGTGTCGGGGGGGGAGCTTCCAGGGACAGTGGGAACTTCAGACCCCCAAAGTTTAGGCCTGCTGGTAAAGTGCCCATAGCTGTCTTCCCACCTTCCCCCTCTTAGAATTGAGAGCCAAAGGGAGCAAGGTGACTTGGGCTCCTACCTGAGCAGATCAGGAGCAACTCCTTCCCTGGGCTGGGGGACAGCTTGCTTTTAATTCCTCATGCACTGACTACAAGCCTCCTTAATAGCTTAGGTGCTGGTAGCTCGTGAAAAAAAATCCCTTTTACCTGGAGGCAGGGGGCTCAGGAAATGTGGGGCTTTTCTTATTCGTTCGTGCCTTTGACAGTGGGTTTGTTGAGCAACTGGGTGATGCTAAGAAAAAGTCAGACCCTGGATCTGCTGAGTTTCTGTGGGTCTGGCCAGCCTGGACTCACTTGGAAAGCTTAATGTCCTCCCCGAAGGGTCCAGGGTCTGGGATGAACCCGCAGGCTCACTCAGCCTCAGCACCCCAGATCACAGGGATGGTGGTGGAAGCCCCAGGAAGCACCAGCTGGTCTCTGGGGTGTGCCAGCACTGTTTAGAACACTGGCACATGGAGTGTCACAGCCTGTCTACCCTGCCTCTCTGGCAGATGGGGGGGTACAGAGACCTCCCAGCATCTTAGGCTTGAGCCCCCAGGCACACGTAGGTTATGCCAACACAGCAGTGAACATTTGGGGGAAAAGTGGGCACAGGTGGAGAGGTCAAGACTTACCTGCCCAGTTCTGTCCACTTTTCTGGGTGACCTTGAACAAGTTCCTCTCCCTCTCTAGACCTGCCTCCCTTCTATAAGATGATCGGGTGGCTCTTTGCATTCTGTTCCTCTAAACCCCACGGGAGTGGGGAGGCTGGGAGCAGGGCCATTCTTCCCTTTCTGCCCCGGGGTGCTGAGTGGCTTTGAAATCTCAGGACTGACCTGAGTCCAAGCCCCCAATCCCTGCCGAGCCCACTCCCCACTCATGCAATCACCCCAGTTTTGCACATTGGAGAGCCAGCTCTAAATCCCTGGTTCTTGGTGCAGGTTCTAGGCAGGCTTCTCAGCACAGGGACCACTCCTGCAGGGAGACCTCGGCTCCGGCCACATGGGCCCTCTCTACAGCACCCATGGGGAGAGATTTATTACATCCCAGTCAATTACATTTGACTCTGGCCTCCCAGGGCAGCAGGGAGGCAGAGTGGCAGCCATCCTGTCCTCCACTCAGCTCTAGCTCCACTGCCCCTTCCCTCTCCAAAGTCACAGGTCCTGATCTGTGTGTCAGTAAAACAGCAATTTGTGTGCTGGGGACAATGCATGCCAA
Source organism: Galagoides demidoff (assembly GCA_963574575.1). Taxonomy (NCBI): domain Eukaryota; kingdom Metazoa; phylum Chordata; class Mammalia; order Primates; family Galagidae; genus Galagoides; species Galagoides demidoff. Next base: position 51,900 of record CAUYQV010196786.1, on the reverse strand, counting down.
GCTCAGACCTTGGGCACATCAGCCGGCACCCTCATCTGCAAAGATGGGTGTTCCTGCCTACCCTGCCTGGACCTGAGACTGTGGGGCATCCAGCGTTTAGTCTCAGCCCCCCTCCCCTTGGAGGCCCCCATCCAGTGGGGCGGGGGCGGCTCAGCTTAGCTTTGCCGCTGCTCCTGGTGCTGGCTTTCCTTGCAGTGTGCCTCAGCCCCTTTGGGTTTGCTCCAGTGGAGATTTGACAAGTCTTGTCTTCAACCTCTACCAGCTCCCTCCTTCCACCTTTGAGGCTCCTGTCCATGGGGTGCGTGGGCCTCTCTTTCTAAAGCTCTTTGTTCCCTCTGGAATCAGGGGTGCCCCGAACTGGCTCCAGCTGTTGAATCTTCCCCCAGGCCTTGGCCCAACCTGCCTTGCTGGGGCCACACAGGGATGGGGAGAGGTGGGCTGGGAAGAACACGGCAGATGAGGTGGGCTTTAAAACCCGGCTCTTCTGCTTTTTGGCTGTGGACTCCTGGGCTTTGAAATGGGGACTGTGCCCCTTCCCTGGGGCCTCAAAGGGAGGGGTGGTTCAGCTCAGTCCAGGCTTGTGAACCCTGCTTGGCAGGTGGGCTTCACCCAGAGATCCCACAGCCTGTGGGTGCCTGGGAGGGACATGGTCACATCTGGCCTGTACAGAATGTTCTTGCGCTGTGACATGGGATGACGTGGGGCAGGGGGGCAGCTGCAGGCCGGGCAATGGTAAGAGGTGGGCAGACGTCAGGCATACAGGGCAAGGTGGGTGCTGGGTTGCCCAGTGACCAAACACGTCTTTTGAGAGTGTCATGCGGCTCTAACTAAGCTCTGGGAGATGCCAGCCTTGGCCAGAGATGGGCTGGGATGGCCCGGATGGCCACTTGGCATGCTCAGGAGGAGTCTCTTCAGCAGCAACCTAGAGCAGACTGACCGTCCCGTGCTCTGGGTGCGCCTAGCCCTGTGTGGAGGCCATCTGTGGCAGTGGGCCCTGGCTAGGCCGGCTCTCTTGGGTGACAGAGTTGGGAGACGGCTGGACCAGCTATGAGCCCAGGTGGGGGCTGGTGGGGACCTGGGCAGTGGCCCTGGAACAAGCCAGACTGCCAGGGCTACAGCCTTGTCAATCACATTCCCTGGCTTCTATGGCCCAGTGGGGAAGAGCACGGCCCTTGGGGCTGGCTGGAGCCATTTTTATGCCAAAGCTGTGTGTTCTAATGAAGTTCCACAGCCTCTCCGGGCCCCAGGTTCTTCATTTATAAAATGGCAGCAATTACATCCACCTTGTAGGATACGCCACCTGACTGGGAGAAGGGTCCACCTGGGAGAGCCCCAGACAGCATTCCCTTCCTGACTCAGCCATGGTGGCCTTGGGGCAGGCAAGCAGGCAAGCCCCTCATGTGGGGGCAGCTGTGGCTCCTGACCCACAGTGTTCATCAAGGGCAGAGCTGTGGCCTCCTGTATCTTGGCTCTTCTGCCTGGCGGTGGTTTCTCTGTGTAGCAGCGGTGGTGGAGCTGGCCCTTCGGGGTACTGCCAGGCTGGCCCTGGGTGAAGGCTGGGCCTAGAGGCAGGCCCCACATCCCTGGAGAATAGATCTCCCTTTTTTATTATCATTGTTTGCACTGCTCTGTTTAATTGTGCGACTCTTATACACATGAGTCCTGAATGGTGCCATTCCAGATGTGGTCTAAGGAAAAGCGGCATCTGCACCCCTGGGAACTCGTGAGAAAGGCAGGTCCTCAGGCCCCGAGACGTGAAGGTGTGAGATGTGCCGTCCACTGCAGTAGCAGAGTGGCAGGGTCTGCACAGAGTTGTTATAGGAAACTTTGTCTCATTCGTGCTACTTATATGATTATCAAAGTTTTTTTTTTTAATAAAAGAAATACGTGCTTACTGTAGAAAAAACTCAAACAAAGCAGCTTTTGTTGGCTGGTTGGTTTGTCGTGGAAGAAAAGCCCGTGACTCCTGGCTGTGGCCCACCCCCAGCTCTGTGGGTAATTTGTGTGCAAGCCATGGAGGCCATCACCCAGGGACCAGGGACCAGTGTGTGCATGCCCCTTCCTGACCTCTGACTTGACAGATCTTGACTGTGTTTGCACGTCAACAGCCCAGTCCCTCGTGTATTTACCCAGACCCTGTTAGAGCACAGTCATGTAGGTCAGCTACAGGCTCTGCTTCCTGCCGTGTTCACTACAGACTTGTTCAGTGATGCGATCACTCCAGGGAAGGATCTCGTGGTTGGGTGAGGACGTGCACTTGTGAGCAGAAATAAACAGCAATGTGAGAGTAGCTCTCAGGGGCTCGTGACACAGGTGTGGGGCGGCAGGGGTCTCCAGTCTCAAAGGAATGTCCACCAGGGGCGGGGCAGTCAGGGAAGGCTTCCTGGAGACAGGGCTTTTGAGCTAAGCCCTGAAGGATGAGTGCAGAGTGGGGAGGAGTAGATGGCCCAGAGAAGGGCCGGAGGATCTGTCTGTTGACTGTGGCTGATGATTGGTGGCCCACTAAAGATGACCCTGAATTTTCTCTACTCCCTTTGAGGGTGAGAGAACCAGCCGGCCTCTTCCTTGCCCTCTCATTGGCTTCTGCCCCTCATAACCACCTTATGATTGAGGTCAGTTTTCCCTTCTGCTGACCCTGGCTCCCCTCCCCCCGCCTCCCTGCCAGCCCACTAGCCCCCTATCCTCCCCTGCACTCACTGAGGGGATTTCTCTCCCTCTGCACCCCAGCTCTGCCTCTAGCCTAGTCCCCAGCTCCCCAGACGCTCTGTGCTTCCTGACAACATGTCCCCCTGGCATTTGCTCATTTTTCCTCCAGGAGCACTGAAGCAGGAAGAGAATGTTGCAGCTGGGGAGCCCTGGCACAGGCCCTGGGGCAGGGGAAGGGGCAGCCTGGGGCAGCAAGGCTTCACCTCGCATTTGGGGGGGGCACACCTTTGTGTTTGAAATGTCATGTTCACATGTGTTTCCCAGATTGCTCCAGTGTGAGTTGGCAAACCCAGTCTCACTTGATGCTAGGGGACGTCCCTAGGCTAAATAAAGACATTTGTTTCTCCAACATGGAGACACCCTCCCCCTCGGAGGCCAGCCCAGCCTACCCAGCTTAAGAAGGATCCACACCCAGAACCAGAAGCCTCATTTCAGGTCCTCCTGAAACACCCCAGAACCAGCAACTGTGTTGAGGGGGCTGATTTGGAACATAATGATTGGATTCTGGTTTGAAGGGAGATAGTGCAAAGAAGAGTCTCCTATTTCACTATAAAAAGAGCAGCTCCTGAGTGCAACTGTCTGCTGTGAGTGCTGGGATTTACCTGTGTTTAGTTTGTTTGGTTAAGCACAATTACAAAGGGGCTACTGACTCCGTGAGAGCCCATTTGCAGAATTAAAAATATAGCAAACTCCCCACACGAGGATTCCCTCTAATTACTAAACAGATCTCTGTTTCACAAAAGAAAAATGTTTTACCACAATATCTTGAGAAATCACGTTTATGGGCTTGGCACCTGTAGCTCAGCAGCTAGGGCGCCAGCCACATACACTGGAGCTGGCAGGTTCGAATCCAGCCCAGGGCCTGACAAACAACAATGGCAACTACAATCATAAAATAGCCAGGTGTTGTTGTGGTCACCTGTAGTCTCAGCTACTTGGGAGGCTGAGGCAAGAGAATCACTTAAAACCAGTAGTTGGAGGTTGCTGTGAACTGTAACATCACAGCACTCTACCCAGGGCAACAACTTGAGTCTCTGTCTCAAAAAAAAGAAAAAAAAACCATCACATTTGGGGCCACTTGTATTGCTGCTGGATCGGGCCTTGTCGCTGCTGGCCCTGTTCCTGGGAAGCCTGTAGGACCCGCCAGCTCCGCCCAAGTCGGGCCTCGGGCTCTTCCGGCTGGTGAGCGTAGGCAGTTGCTAGCCCTCTCTGTGCCCTAGATTCCTGGTCTGCAAATCGGGCCCGGTTCTTCCCCCCTGCAGGGTGGTGATGAAGCTTCATCATCACCCATGGATGATCCCAGATGCGCAGTGGGTGCGTGACAAGGGGAACGTGATGCTGAATTCCGGGCTCTCTGGGGATGGCTGGGGTGGGGCTGTGGCTCCCTGCAGCATGTGGGGCTCATGCCTTGCTTAAAACCCACCCCAGCTAAGGATGGCACCCAGACCTTGGCCCACGGAGCCCACCCTGGACACCCAAGCCTCTCTGCTTGCCCTCCCCTGCAGGCCCTGTTAGCCTACTGCCCCTCTCTGAAACACTCCGAGACCCTTCCTCCCTTAGGGTCCTCCCTCCTACCCTCCTCTTTACCAGAAAGACATCCTGGCCAGCACTGGGTTTAGGCTTCAGTCCCTGATCGCATGCCCCTCCTGCAGGTCCAGCCCTGTGGCACCACTGGGATGTCACTGCTGGGCTTGAGGAAGGCACCCACCGACCCATCGAGCCCAGTGCCTGGCGCAGTGCCTGGCACAGGAGGAGGGCACTGTAGACGTCAGATGGCTGCTGTGCCACGTGATTCCCAGGGCCGACCTCGTCTGAGCATCTGCCCCCGGGATGACGTCTTGTTTCCATCAGGGTCTTTCTTCCCTCACAACACTCCAAACCAGCAAAACCTCCTCCACGAGGAGGGGGGCTCGCAGGGGGAAGGAAGCCATCGTGCAGGGGCAGGCAGGCCAGCAGGGTCTCCTCCACATGGCACCCTCACTTTCCTGCCACAGGGATTTTAATAATTAGAAGGAAATTCCAGAGCTGGCCGCTCTTGACTGGGGCTGGCGCTGCCCTTCACATCAGCAGCAGCCAGCAGCTTTCTAAAACTCATCTAATCTGCAAGACGGACCCTTGCAGCAATACACTTACATTCACTTAAAAATGGCTGCACCCAATTTTTTAAAAAGGAAAATTGATATGAACCACCAGAGGGACCCACAATAGCTGGGCGACGGTGCTGTGTCAGTTCCACGGGTGCAGCCTCCTGAGAGAGCTCCCAGGCTGGGGACAGGGGCCAGTGAGCCTTGGCAGCCCTGTGGCCAGTGCGGGACCAGTGGGCAGACACAGTTCCATAAATTACCCTGAGATGAAGGCGTAAGTGGAGGGTGAACAAGAGGTGGAGACCGGACGAGGGCTTGGGGTCCCACTGGGCTCTTCCCTCCCAACAGGCCAGAAGGGCCCTCCCTGGAGGTTCTCATGGCTCACACTTGGGAGAAAACTTGGGGTGACCCCAAGAAGGAGCAGAATGTCTGGAGTCCAGCTGGGGGCAAGGGCAGTACAGCCCCCTCTTCTCCCAAGGGAGGAAGAGAGCCGGATGAGGCACCTTTGAATGGGGGGTTGTTACTGTTTGTTGAGCAGGTGCTTAGACCGGAGATCTTTCAAAGTCCTTACCAGGGAGTCTCAGACTCTGAGCATCCTTGGATCACATGTTCTGATTTTCTAATACTCTAGGTGGCTCTAAGATTCTGAGAGTCCGTGATTCCAGAGGCTTAGGCGACCTCCTCTCCAGCCCTGAGCTCTGAGCCTCTGCTCTGACCCCTCCACCTGCAGGCCCACCCAGCCTCACCCTCTGCAGCCCCTGCCCACAGACCAGGGTGCACGCTGGGGGCTGTTAATGAGCTGCAGGGGCCACAGACAAAGACCCAGATGCAGGGTCCAATTGGGGCTGCCTGAGTGTCCACTGCACTTAAAATGGGGGGCAAAGCAGGGAAACAGGGGCACTGTGGCGCACACCCTGCCCTGGCTGCCAGGTGGCCAGCAGTGCCTTTAGGGTGAGCCAGGATGCTGGACTCTGCCTTTGCTTCTGCATTTCATTCAGGGTCAGGGCTGCACACTCAAACACACTGAGACATGCACACATACAGAGACACGCACACATACAGACATGTACACACAATGACACGTGTGCACGCATACTAAGACATGCACACACACACTGAGACATTCATACACACCAACACACACACTGACACACATGCACACAGACGCACTGACACAGAGACACAAGACACACTGAGACATATACATGCACACCCAGACACGTTGGCACACTCAGACACACAGGCATACATGTGTACACACAGATACACTGACACACAGGATCCAGTGGCCATCAGGGCTGAAAGGGGTCCTGTGGTCCAACCTCCCTTTGTACACAATGCAAGCCCTGTGTGCTGAGTGGTGTGCCCAGGGAACCTGGGAGGGCAGGAGAGTGTCCCCAAAGTTATGTCTGAATGGAAGTCTGAGTAAGATCCCATGACAGCCATGTGGGGGGTGGACAGCAGTTCCAGGTAGATGGAACAGCACCTGCAGAGGCAAGGAGGCAAGGATGAGTTCTTCACAAGAGAGGCATTAAAGGTAGAGTGGCTAGAGCCCAAAGTCAGGACCAGAGGAGGGTGAGGGACAAAGCTGAGGGAATGAGGCTCGGGCCAGGTGGAGACCATGGCTGAGAGGTGCAGACAGAGGCATGCAGGACCATTCCCAGGGAGTGAGAGGGAAAGCGTCCTGGGGACGGCATGGCCTAAATCCACAGGGCCAGCTGATGCTGCCCCTCTCTGCCCTGGGCTCACTCCCTGTCCTGCTGCGCAGCTCAGACTTCCATTTTACCTGTCTGCTGTTTGCTGGTCACTCGTTCCTGTCCCAGAAGCCACCTGTGAAGTAGGGTAGGGACCACAGTCTCACTGAGTGTCAGGCCTGCTCTCTCCAGGGAAATGCTTCACCCAAAGAAAACTCCACTGAAACTGCAGAGCACTGAGGAACAGGCACGATTCTAATTAGCCATTGACATCACAGTGCTGGGGACAAGCGGCCCCTCCTCCCTCCAGCCCAGCAGCAGGTGCTGCTGGCTGGGAAGAGATTGTGCTGGGTCAGGGGGAGCCCACCTCCTCACCTCAGCACACACAGCCTACAGCTGTAGCCATGGAAACTGGCTGTAACCTTGTGAATAGCTAAAATACATATTTTATTTGGTTTGTTTAAAAAATATCTCACATGGGTGTCTCCTTTGTTTTCACACCCCTTTGGTAGAGGATTTGGCTGGCATACAAAGCACAAGGTTGCCATGTGCCCCAATCCCTATGCCTCATCCTACACCCTGCTTGCTCTGAAGGGCCCAGGTCCAAGGGGCTGGGGTCCCCCTTGCAGAGCTGCTGTCCCCTCATCCCAGGCCCAAGATAAGCCACAGTTCATCCAGTGCCCTGTGAGCAGAGTTCCTCCCACTGGAATCCTAGAAGAGGCCACAGAGCTGGATTTTGTGAGGCCTGAGGGCCCAGCTTTGGGCCCAAGACTGCGCACCCGGATGATGTCACCATTGCTCATGTTGGGCCACTGGGGACCGAAACCCAGTGAGAAAGCAAGAGTCCACCAGTGACAGGACCAAACTGTATGGGATGGGAAGGTGCTGAGCTAGAGACCCTCCAGGACTGGGCTGCCAGGAGAAAAGGAGGGTGCTCCTCTTTATTTCCCCTTCCTGGGGGGAAATCTTAGGGGGGGTGGGGTTCTGGACAGCCAATTCCACATTGATGGCGTCTTTTTTTCTTTGTATTGGAAGGATATTGTTCCACTGTCTCTTGGCTTTCATTGTCCCCAACCCATAGTCTGCTGTCATTCTTATCTCTGCTCCTCTGTAGGTCAGACACCCCTTTTCTGTGATTTAAATTTTGTCTTTATCACCGGTTTAAGCAATTTGGTTATAATGTCCCTTGATGTTGTTTTCTTCATTATTCTTATATTAAATATTTGTGGTTTGCTGAGATATTTGTATCTCTGGGTTTATAATTATCATCCAACTTGGAAATTCTTCTGCCAATATTTCTTTGAATTGTTTTTCAGCCCCCGTTTTTGGAGATTCCATTACACATGTAGCAGACCACTTGGTTGTCCCACATCTCACTGAAGCTATTTATTTAGGTTGTCTTTTGTTCTGCATGTGCTTCCTGTGGGGTACTTTCAATCACTCACAGTAAGTTCACGAATCTTTCTTTGGCAATATTTAATCTGATGTTAAGTTAGATCAATGAACTTTTCATCTTAGATACTGTCATATTTTCATCCTTAAAGTTTGGTTTGGTTCCTTTTAATATCTTCCATGACTTTCTTTAATATGCTCAATTTTTCCTGTAGTATTTTGAATATGTGGGCTAGAGTTGATAACTGTATTATACCCACGTCTCCTTATTCTGTCATCTGTGCCATTTGGGGGCTACCTCCAGTTGACTGATTTTTCCTTGCATTGTGTACTGTGTTTTTCTGCCCCTTTACATGCCAGGTAATTTTTCATTGGATGCCAGACTTTGTGACTTTTGCCTTTTTGGGTGCTGGGCATCTTTGTATTCCAGTACATACTTGTGAGTTTTGTTCTGGGCCGCAGTTAAGTTATGAAACAGTTTGATCCTTTCAGGTCTTGCTTTTTTTTCTTAGGCAAGACCAGAGCAAATTTTAGCCAAAAACCTCCTGAGTACCCAGTGCTTGGTGAGGGGTAGAGTTTTCCTGTCTGGGAGGTGGGGACAGGAGGTGTATCTGGACCTGTGTGAGCTTCAGATGTAACTCCCTAGAATCTCTGCCTGGGCTTTCTCTGGCCTTAAGTAGCTTTGCTCAGACACAAATCAGTACTCAGCTCAATGTGCAAGGGGACCTTCTTTAGGGCTCTGTGGCTCTCTTTCTGTGTGGCTCTCTCCTCTCCAGTGCTCTCCTGTGACCTCTAACTGCGTTGACCTCCTTGGCCTCTCAGTTCTCTCCTTAACTCAGATTTCTGGCACCACAGCCTGGAAATTCCTACCAGGTCAGGAGCTAGGGCTATCATAGTCCCCTTTGTTTCTTTCCCATTTCTTGAGATTCACTGTCCCTTGTCACCTGATGTCCAGTGCTTTGAGGGCCCTTGTTCCAGAGTACTTTGTGCTAGACATCGAGCTGTTCCAGTAGGAGGGTAGGCCTGGTCCCTGGTACTCCATCTTGGCCAGAGCTCTATTTAGCTGATACTGTTTCTCATGACAAGGGTCAGTCCTCTTGATTATGAGATCAGTCCTAGTAGTCTCATCTCCATTTTGTCAAATTCAGGCTCAGAGGAGTCAAGAAACTCACCCACAGTGTTGGAAGCCTGGATCCAGGCTCGAGCCTCCCACTGTCCTGGCTCCCAGATGGAGTGGGGCTCACTTGATGACCGTCCATTCACAGGCACCTCGGCCAGAAGCCTCAGCCCCCTGGACCTCCTTACAGTTCTCACCCAGCCACTGCAAGCCTTGTGAATACTCTCTCCCATCCAGCCACCCAGCCCCTCTCACCTGATGATCACAACAGCCTTGGAAAGCTTCCCTCCCACCTACCTCACACCTGCTTCCCATGCCGTAGCCACAGAGATATTTTCAAAATGCAAAATGGATCCAGGTACCGTCCTGGCCAGCACCCTCAGCACCTTCCCTGGATTCTTTCATTCCTCATAGACTGAGAGTTACCAGGTGCCTACTGTGGGCTGTGACACCATTCCAGGTACCAGAACAAAACATATCAAGTCTAATACCTGCCTTCAGCAGCTCAGATTCCAGAGGGAAGAGACAGGCGATAATGAATGTGTAACACAGAAAGCAGAAAGGGCTGGAAGTGTAAACCAGCAGGCTCAGGAATGTAGACCAGTGAGGGGCAGGGGGCCATTTCAGTAGACGGTCTGGAAAGTGTAAAGCCAAAGAGATGTCCATGGTGGGGGGGGGCAGATATGGGAAAGGTCTGCACCCTGGGCCCTTGACACTCAGAGGTCAGGAGAGAAGGAGGAGCCAGGTAAGGATGGAGGAGGGGATAGAGGAGGGAGTGGTATCTTGAAGGCCCTTCGTCCTCAAGTGTGGCCTGAGGACATGGGCACTAGCAGCTCAAGGCACTTGTTAGAAATGTGCCATCTAGCAGCCCCACTTCTGCAGCTTGATGTGTGGGGACATGTAAGGAAGAATGAAAGGAGCATGGAGCTCCCACAGAGGGGAGATAGGGACGTGGCACCATGAAGGCTGGGTCAGGCACCCACTCCCTGCTGCCCCTGGTCTCAGCTAGCCTCTCCCTGCATGTCATGCCGCCCTCTCGCTCATGCAGACTGAGCTGCTCTGAGTCCTTGACCTTGGCTTGCTCTGCCTGCCTCTGGGTCTTTGCACATGCCATGTCTTTCAGCAGTGCTGTTGGCTATAGTCCTCCACTCGTCCTCAGGGCTGCCTCTCCTGCCCTGGCCATTAGCATTCTCCATTCTCCCTCCTTACACCCCCTAATATCACTGTACACGTACATGTACCCCTATAAGACTGAAAACTCCAGGAAGGCAGAGACCCAGCGCCAGGCCCAGATGCAGCAAGAGCTCAGTGAATATTCACTGCTGAATTACAAATTCCAACCATGTGGACAGTGCCAGATCCCAGAAGAGGGAGCCATCTCCAGAGGCTGGGATCAGGAAAGACTTGTTCAAGGAGCATGCGCGGAAATGGCCAGGAATCTCAGCCTGTGGCATGGGGGGAGTTTGAGGCCTGGGGAATGGCCCTAGCAAAGGCCAGAGGTAAGAAAATAGAAGCGTGTGGTTGGGAGGCTGGAGGAGCAGCCTCTTACCCAGACACGTCCAAGGAATATCAGGGGCTGGGGGGAACAGAGGAGCAAAAGTAGGGTGGTGGGGCCTAGACTGGGAGAGTCAGGTTCCAAGCGTGCTCCAGTAAGAGCCCATGGTGGACTGATGGGGACCCTCAGGGAGACCCACAGGGCTGTTCTGGGAAACATATGCAGACGTGGTGGGAACACGGGCCGCAGCACGGTGGCACAGCCGAGCTCGTGTGGTGAGAAGGGTGATGAAAATCACACCTTTTGGTACTCAAAGCCTTGCAAACACTACTGTGCCAGAGCCTCTCCCCACAGGCCACCCTGTGTCACATCCTCTCGCTTAGCACCCTGCACTGGATGCGGGGGGAGTTCACGGCCCAGACTCATGTGGGGAAATACCAAAGAGAGGTCAGTGAGGCACTGTCAAGGCCACAAGTGCCACCAGACTGTGGGCAGCATGTAAGATCTGGGCAGGGACATGTGTTCAGTCTGCCAACAGCCCTGCTTCCTGGGGCCAGAACACAGCAGGTTGCTGTCCCTACACAGCGTGGCCCATAGCCTGCCCTCTGTGTATGCAATGGAAGGAGGGAGGCAGAAGGAAAGAGCTGGACAGTGCCACAGTTGTCCTATTTCACAGATGAGCTGAGGCCCACTGCACCCTGATGCTGGTGGGAGAGTCTTCCTGACTACCAGGCAGATGCAGACCTGGCCCCAGGAGTCTGGGGCTGGGAGGGAGTGGTGTCTCCAACAGGCCTTAGCACAGACTGCCTGGAGCAGGAGGTGGGAGGTAGCAGACAGGGGTGCCACAGATGTGGACGATGGTCTTGAAGAGGCAGTGGAGGGTAGCCAGGGCTGGGGTAGCTGGTCCTGGACTCTGGAGCTACTCAGCCACTTGAGTGTCATCCATATACTCATCCAAGGCTCTGAAGCCACCAGTCTGCCCAACTGGCTGGATGGGCACTAGTGGCTACTAGATACAGCCCAGGCCTTACTCTCAGCTGCCTGGGAGTGGGCCAATCTGTGGCTTGGGTTGATATGGCTGAAGTTTCCCAGATAGCGTGGCGGGGGGGCACACCCTGCTCCCTAGAGTGGCATCCTCACCTCACCTTGCCCTGGGTGCTTGGTTCCCAGGGGCTATGCCTAAACCAGGCCTAGGCTGTGGGTTAGGGAGGTGTGCCTCACACTCTCAGCACCTCCTCAAGGGGTGAGGGCATCTTCAGAGGAGCCACTGCTAGGCAAGATTCACTTTGGGGCCCCCTCAGTGTGGCCCCCACACCAGGAGGTGTACTCTTAGCCCACCTGGGCTTCAGAGTCGAGGGGAGCAGCCTCTGTGGAGCCCAGGGAAGACTAGACAGAATCCCAGAGGGACTCACACCAGCTGTGGAGATGCCGACAGAGTCCCCAGCAAGGAGACATGCCAGGAGGGGGCAAGAGAACTATGGGTATTGTCTCAGCCACTGCAGGTGGGCGGCACTCTGAGCTTAGGATTGGTGTCTCCCCTTGTCCTGAGTGAACAGAACCCCCTGTGATGGGGCAGTAGGCAGGGCCAGGTGCCAAGTCGCAGCAGACAACAGCCTCACAAGGCGCTGGGCAGCGGCTGTGACAATGAATACACAATGGAGGGGGCAGGTCCCAGCAGGGCCTGCCAGGCACTTGAAAGGGGCCTTGGAAGACAGACCACGATGCCAGGAGCTGGGCCCTGCCCTTCCTGGAGTCTGCGTGCCACATGTGAGAGGTAGGCATTTCCCTCAGGACCCTGGGCGACTCCTTTCTGAAAGATAGTGGTAGTGGCATCCAAGGTTCACTGACCTAATGCCAAGGGACTGGTGTTCCAACTGAGGATGCCTACCTCAGCCCCTCAGCACCCAGGGCCCTACAGAGGCCTCCATTAGGCCTGGGGTCGGAGCTCCTGGGCTTGTGGTGCCTTCCCGGTGCCTCACACTCTTAGCACCTCTGCTGGTGCCCCAGGGGGAGGCATCCGGCCTCCCCTCCAAGTGGCTCCTTCTCTCTCCCACTCCAAAGCCTGGGTGAGGTGGGGTCGTTGCCCAAGTGGGAACCTAACAGAGCTCAAGCCATCAGGGAGGATACTGTGGGGAAGACTGTCCCCAGGACACAGGGGTGGCACTCAGGGCTGACAGGGTCTGGGAGAGTGGGCAGAGGCCCAGCCAGTCTTCCAAGGGGCCACAGGGAGATGCAGCCACATACAGGGAGCCTCTTGGCCTTGATGTCTGGGTTGTTACCAAGTGTAGTATGCCCCCTGTGCTGCTGGACTGGGCACTCGGGGTGGCAGGGTCCTGCTTAGCTTCTGTCATCTTGCCAACCCAAGGCATGCAGTACACTCAAGGCACAGATGTTGTGTCAGTGAGCACAGGAATCTGTGGCATGGACGGTGGGCCTGGGTCAGGTTCTGCAGGGTAAGTGGGCATGGATGCCCTGGTGGGACCACAGCAGACATGGCTAAGGTGCATAAGGGCTGCCGGGCCCTTAGAGGACCTGGCTTACCACTGACATCCTGTCTCCCTCACCCAAGGCCGCCAGCCTAGAGGCCCCAACATGTACTACCCGCTGCTTCTTCTCATTCAGAGCAGGCCCTTACTCTCCAGGCATCCACCCTCACTCCTTCAATCCTGGGCGTGTCCCTGCTGAGTCTCCCTGAACCTGTTTGCACCTTCCCATGAGGCTCAGTGTCCCCAAGGGCTTCTCTGAGCAACCAAAGGTGCTGTCCAATTCGAGGTGCTGAGCCACTTTGGTGGGCAAAGGCCTGGAATTGGGTCCTGGCTATGCTGCCTCCCGCTCCGCGCCTCCATTTCCACGTCTTTGCATGAGGGTGCGCATAGCAATCACTGAAGCCAGGACACCGCCCTCAAGCCCGGCCCCGGGACATGCGCGTAGTAGGTGGTCCCAGCGGGGTCTGGGGGTGGTGTCCCAACTCCAGGCCCTGAACTAGGACTGGGAGCGCGCTCAGTTCTTGGGAGAGGAAGTTAGGGGAAAAGCAACGAAAAGCTTAATCCAGCGACGAAAAGGCTTTAAGAGCCCGACTCCTGCACATTTTTTACACCGGAGGAGCAAAAGCTAAGACGCCGCCGCCCCGGGGAGACCCCGCCCCTGACGGCGCGCGCAGCCCCACTGTGTGCTGGCGCGGCACTGACCCCTGGTGGCCGGAGGACTGCGGCGACGCGGAAAACGGGTAGTTGCCTTCCTGGGACTTGCCCTTTGGCTTACCTGCGTCCCTCGTCCCCCTCTCCTCTGAGGCAAGCGGGGTGGGAGGACAAGATGTCAGCTTCAGGAGAGCGCAGCACCCCCAGCCTCACCTCGTGACCTCCCGTGGGTTTCTCGCCCAGGCTGCCCTGAGGTCTGAAGGGTATTTAGGGAAGGTGATGGGGTTCCTGGTACAGCAGCAGTAATGCTCAGTACAGGACGGTGCCTGTCATTGCTAAGAGGCACTTGGGGAGCCTCCCAGGTGCTTGAGTGAGCATGTGTCCTCCGCAGGAACCCCAGTAGGGCAACACAGAAGCCAGGCCACGGGAGTGCCTGGGTCCCCTGGGGTTTCTGAGCAGCCTCATTGTTAAAGAGCAGATTGCTCCACTGTGTTGGGATCTCCGGTATGGACAGTTTAAGGGCTGGCCAGAGAGACGGGTCTGACCCAGGAGCTTTGTGTATTCATGTAAGTATTTCAGAATATGAGGTGGTGGGACCAGGGGATCTCTGGGGGCTTCTGGGACAGTATTCTGAAACCTAGGCCCTTCCCCCCTCCTACCCTGCAACCCCCCACCTTGGAGCTGGGAGGCAGCTCAGGATGGCTGATCTGTGTCCAGGCCTCACTGACAGATACCCAAGGTGACCTTGGGCCAGGCTCTTTCTCTAGGACAGTGGTTCTTAACCTTCCTAATGCTGTGACCCACAGGTTGAGAACACTGCTCTAGGAGCACAGCACCCATCTGCACAGCAAGGGTGTGGGCAGCATGCTAGAGCCTTCTGAGCCAAGGATCCAGTCTCCTTGGACCACATGGGCTGGCACAGCTCAGGTCTGCCCTCCTCTAGGCAAGCAGGACCCTGGCCAGAGGCCATAGCTCTGGGCCTGACCACAGAGTCTCCCAGCCTTTCTTTTCTATGGGCCTTAAACGACACAGCGGCCTACCTAACAACAGTGCCCCACAGCAAGATGCCCTGACAGCATGATCTGCCCACGCACCCTGCGCTCACTGTAGCCAAAACCCTCCCAGGGTTTGCTACATAAGCCCTGGCCAGGCAGCCCCAGGATGGAGGCCAGAAGGGACCTACTCCTGACACCCTCTGTCCCACCCCAAGGTTCCCAAGGTTTGGGGATAGTCACTGCCTGGGGACTGTGCCCGGAGGTGTAGTCACCCAAGTGGCAGTGCTTTCTTTCCCTGGTAGTTGGGAAGCTGAGCCCCCTGGTGGGAAGCTGAGCCCCATGGGGCAGGAAGCTGAGTCCCCTGGCCAGTCCAACTGGGCAAACACCTGTTCCCTCCAGTTTCCTGGTAAATGGACCAAGGGCCTCTAGCTACCCACAGCTCTGGGGCTGCTCTGGCTCCTCTTTTTTGGGGCCATAGCACCCCACTAGACACCCCAGTGCCAAGCCACTTCCTTGGTGGGCCAGGCAGGACTCCAGTCTCTCTGCTCTGGCCTCAGGCAGTGGGAGCTGGCCCTGAGTGTGGCCTGTGGCTTGAATGCCAGACAAGAACCAGCTTTGAGCTCCAGCACAGCTCCTGGGGCAGAAGAGGGTGTCCATCAGCTGGGCTTTCTGCTTACTGAGTGGCTGGCCTCACTCTTTGGACTTTGTTTATTCCCTGGAAGATGTGTGTCCAATCACCTCTCAGCTGAGATGTGTGATGCCCTGGCTCCCCTGAAGGCCTAGGAAGTGTGTCCACAGCTGGCCTCAGTCCCCTGTGCCACAGGGAAGGTCCTATGTCCTGGGGGAGTCCAGGCTGAGGTGAGATCAGCATATTAGACATGCCATGTGGCAGAGTGCCCATGAAGCTGGCACATGTCTGGTAAATGCCATGATTTCTGTGCACTTTCTGAGGACCTCTCAAGGAATCCTGCCCTCCAAGAGGGCTAGCTCAGGGCATCTGCCAGGGTCCTGAATACCAGCCCCCATCCCACCCTGAGCCTGGCAACACCCAGCCCTTGCCATGGGCATTTCTAACAGCCCTGCCCCCCACCCCTGGTGCTGGCACAACTGAGCCCAAGGGCTGCTGGGGCTGAGGGTGGGGCTTGCAGGGAGACTCTGCAGGTGCTGCCCAGCCTGCTCTCCCGGCCCTGGTCCCCTCCCAGCAGCCCACCCCCAGTGGGGTTCTGGGTAAAATCTCAGAGCCCAGCGCGGTGCCGCCAAGTATTTCCTCGCCTATTTATTACCGAACGCAGGAATCTGGGAGCCTGCAGAGCATGAAATTAGGACCAAATGTGGAGGAGGTCTAGACAGGAACTCTGCGGGCCACGCTCCACTCACTACGATGGACCCTGGGGCTTCCAGGTAGCAGGAGCGCTTTGTAACTAGACAGATATGTTTGTGGAGGAAAAGGCGTTTTGAGTCTCCATAAGCCCTCGACGAGACACCAGCCTGAGGAAGAATCTGTCTGTGAGGCAGCAGGCCTGGCATCCAAGCTGGCTCGTCCCGGGCCCCAGAGCCAGCTCTCTGTCCAGCCTTGGTTTCCCTATCTGTGGCCTGGGAAGTTGCATGTTTGCCCGGCCCCCCAGTCCTGGTGCCCATGGGTTTGGAAGTCACCGAGCTGGGTGAGCCAGAAGCCCTGGCTGCTCAGAGGGTACAGGACGTGGATTCTTCTCGCCACCTGCCAGGGCACTGGGCATCTTAGGTGAACAAGGCAGAGAAAACCTCTGTTGGGCATCGCTGTGTGTCCTGTACCAGGCAAGGCATCGGCGAGGCTGGGGCACAAAATAAACAGACGGTGGCGGCTGGGTCCTCGCACACAGCCTCTATGGCTAGTGAGGGCTGGGGTTGCAGCAAGAGGGATGGAGAAAGTAGGAGAGCCTGGAATGGAGAGCGGGACTTGCGGGCCAGATGGAGTGAGGCGGGGCTCTGCCAGGGTAAGGTGGGCATGGGGGCCCTTGGGGGGCAGGTGGAGGCCGGTGTCTGGCCCTGCAGCCAGGTGTTTCCTGCTGCCGCCCCCAGCCATTTGGTCGTCAGTGCTGCAGGAGACAACTGGAGCTTGTAAACATAGCTGGCTCTCTCGCTGGCTGCGTGGGAGGCGACATGGGGCTATGGGAGGGCACCATCCCTCCTTCTGCCCCCTACCCGGCTCTGGGATGAGAGTGGGGGTGCACAGAAGGATCTGTCTCACAACCTGTCTCTGTAAAAATCCAGGGTAGGAACAGGGAGCCAAAGCCATTTATAAAGCTTTAAACCCGTTTATGGTCCCAGGGGGCAGATTAATGATTCGGCGCTATTCTCGCCAAATTGCCTTGGCTGGCAGCACTCAGAAGCTGGAACAGGGCTGTCCTTGGGCCTGCCTGGCACCTCTCTGCCTCTGAACCTTTGCCTGTGCTGTTCCTGCACCCACAGCCCATCTCCCCTCCTCCCAGCACAGCCAGTTGAGACAGCTACCTTTCAAGGACTGACTTGGGAACTGCTTCCTCCAGGAAGCCTCCCTTGGTTTATCCCCAGTCCATTACCATCATCTCTAGCCCTGAGCCCCAGAGGATCCCACTGCTCTCTGAGGCACTCCACTTAGCATCGTTAGAGCCCAAGTGTCCCTGGGACACTGGTCAGCCCCATTTACATCAAAGCACTTAGGCAAGCATGAATCTGAGTGTTTTCAGCCTTCCCCTTAGGACAGCGGTTCTCAACCTGCGGGTCGTGACCCACAGGAACTGTATTAAAGGCTCACGGCATTAGGAAGATTGAGAACCATGGCCTTAGGACGTGCCATCTTCATTTATCACTCGGCACTTTGCATTTACGACACTCAGCCCTTACTTGGGAATCTAAATCGTCTAGACCCCTCCCTGGGCTAGCTGAAAATAAAAGCCTGCAGAGGTGGGAGAAACCAGTTGGCTAAACCCAGCTGACCCATCTTACAGGGAAGAACACAGCCCAGAGTGAGGCCCCACCCGTGGTCAACAGCAAGTATTTAGCAGAATAGCCTCACCCACTGCCCTCTTGGGCAGGACACAGGCCACTTGGACTCAAGTCACCTGGGTGCAGGACCCACGAAGGAGATCTGAAGGCTCAGAACAGCCACAGGGCGTGGGGAGTTGGGAACAGGGGCCTCTGACTGGTGTTCTCTTGTCCCTTAATTAAATGGAGGGTGGCTGTGGTCCCTCCAGCACTAACGTCTCAAGATTCTGTGTGTAAAAGTTCAGGAAGGCTTTCCCAGACAAGGAAGGCATGTGCTAGGCTCTGCTCAGGTATGTCAGGAGGGAAGTGAGTCCCCAAGGTGGGGCACAGCAGGAGGGGACGATAAAGGGTGGCCCACCCCAGGGGGCCATGCTGCTCTCAGAACTGTGTGCAGTTAACTGTGGACTGATGTCAGACCGTGGCTGGCAGGGCTGCCAGTGGCGTGTGTGTCTGTCGGCTGGGCCTGGCCCTGGGACCTGGCGCCGTCATGGGCGTTGCTCCTCTTGGGCGTGCTTGTATCTGCAGAGCGAGGCTGAGACGCTCCAGCTGGACTGGCCTGGGTGTCGGAGGGTGGCTGTTGACAGCCCCGGGCACCTGGCCCAAGCCGGCACCCTTCCCATCACGCCGTGAGGCTGCCTGCCGCCAGAGGGGACCTGGGTCCAGAGGGGACCTGGAGCACCAGTCAGAATGTAGGACTGTCTGTATCTCAGGCCCAGTGGAGAGACTTTGTGGGGAGTGTGGCCACCTCCCTCAGGGCCTGAGAGAAGATTTAGACCCAGAGCACAGCCCTGAGTACAGGACAGCTGCCAACCGCAAAGTCCCTGACATGCCCATGTTACAGAGACACAGAGGCACAGGGCCCGTCCAGCTAACCAGGGGAAGAGCTGGACTCTGGGCTGGCCATCAGGGTCCCCCCAGTTGTCCCACCATGGCCACCTCCAGTCCCCATCCTCCATACAGTCCCAGCCCAGCATCCCTGGGGAGCCCCTTGACCCAGTCGCACAGGCTTCCCTGTGGGACGGTGACCCTCTGCCCTCTGCTGTCAGTAGGCCCCAACTGTGCTGAATCCCATCCCTCCACTGCCACTCAGGCAAGTGCTCCCACCTCTCTCCCCCTCTCCCAAGTTCAGCGAGCTCCCTCATTGATAAAGTGGGACCCTAATTATCTGGACTCAAAGAGCAAAAAAAAAGTCACTCTACAGCTACCAAGGAGGAACTGTAGCCGTCTGGCCACAGAGTAGGGACCGTGGCCGGGCTTCCCTGCATCTGCATCTTTCCTCTCTCCCTCTGTGAACCAGCTCCTGGCTTTCCACACATGAGGCTGAAAATGTCACTCCTGACCACAAGGTCAGGTGGCCAGCAGGGAACAGCCCATGTCCTAGGTCCCAATTCCATTTCCCAGGGAACAAGCTGGCCGGGGGCACACGTCCTTGCTGACTTGGTCAGCTGTAAATGAAGGGGCAGCAGCACACAGGACAGAAGTGGCAATAGCCTCTCAGCTCAGGGCAAGGCACAGAGCAGAGGGCCAGGACCGGTTACACTCCAAAGCCGGCCCGGAAGGTGGTCCCCTAAAAGTGCTGTGTGATTCAGGGTGCTCACACAGGGGAAAGGGGGGACTCAGCAGTCAGGGCATTAGCAGCAGGTCTGGCCCTGACCCTGACCCCTCTTCTTACTGACGCTGGGACCTGGTGGGGTGAAGTCTTCTCTCCAGGCCTTGGTGGCTCACCTTCAAAGGTAGGTGTGGGTTCTCAGAGAGGAGGGCCTGCCTGGCAAGTGCCAGACAGGATGGCAGAGTTGGCAATGGCTTCTGTGCCCAGTTATCCCTGGGCTCCCATGCAGGCGGTGGGCTGTGTGTCCTGCTCTCGTGGCTTTCAGCCATGGGTGGAGCCCATTGGCCAGAATGATGTACACAGGCTGGCCTTGCCTTGATGGGGTGCTGGGGTTTGGCTGTGTCGCCCAGGAGTGGCCCTACCCTCCCCAGGCTGCCCACGTTCCTGCCACACCCACACTGACCCTGTGAGCCTCAGAGAGGAAACAATGTGAGAGGCTGAACTGGCACTCCTAGCAGCCACTGCCATGCTTTGCTCCTCCTCGGTGTAGAGTGCAATGCCTCTGGACAAGGGGCCTGGCCCCCATCCCCCCTGCTAGCCTCTTCCCCACACCCAGACCCCTGGGTCCTGTCCCTCCCTCCCAGTCAACCTGCACCTCAGCGTCCTGGGCAGGGCCAGATGGGCCACCCTGAGAGGCTAGAGTGGATGGGAGCTGCCAGGCAAGGTGCCCGGCAAGGTGGGGATCCTGGGGCTCCTTGTCTGTCTGTGTGTCTGTCTCTGCCCTGACGTCTCATCAGGGTCTGTCTGGATCTGCCTCTCCGTCTGCCTTGAGAGGGTCTGGGTTCCTGGCCCAGCCTGGCCTATGCTGCCTGGGCAGGTCCTTCCATGTGAGCACCTGTCCACATGCCCACACCTGCCTGGCCAGGGCCCCCTGGACCTTCGACCCTCCCAGCCTTGGCTGTAGAATCTGCCTCCGATCTCCCCCACATACCTACCCAGCACCCCTGCCCTAACCCACCCCCCACCCAGACCTTGAGTTTCCAAACAAAAACCCCATCTGTCAGTTATTCTCACACATTCCAGGAAGAGGAGAAATTGGCCCAAATTCCAGCAAGTCCTTGGCAGCATTTACCAAAAACTTTAGAAATGTGCATACCACAGAGCTCTCTGTTGCACATTTCCGTAATAGCGAAAAGTGGGAAACAGCACGAGTGCCCACCCAGGGGCCTACCTGGGAACGCAGGGGCTGCCCCCCAAGTGCAGGGTGCAAGGTGGCCATGAAGAGGGGCCGGCAAGTTCCACACCAGCCGTGGAGGGATCCCCAAGGATATGTGACATCTAGGGGACAGTTGCTCAGTACAGCGAGGGAAGATGAGATAGTATATGGAGATGCCACTGTCTTTTAAACAGAAAAGGGAAACATACATCTTATCCAATGATATTTTTAGAAAGAAGAAATCGAAGGGTAAACCCAGAACGGGTGGAAGCAAGACCCCCCTGAAATGTACCTGCTTTGATGCTTTGGTTTTGGAACCAAGTGTTTGCTACAATTAAAAAGAAGAAATAAATAAATTGTTTAAATTAAAAGCAAATTGGGGGAAAAAAAACAAAACCCTGAGCATCAAGTTGGTGGAAAAACCACAGCAGGAATGACTTTGAAACAGTCTTTTAACCACACGGCCCTGAAGGGGTAAGAACAAAATGCACAAGGAACACCACTTTCCTTCAGTGGACTCGCTGCTGAAAATACTGTAATGCTATTCCACAGTGTTCATATGTAATCAGACAGAGCAAATAATATTGTCAGGAACAAGATTTTCACTGTAAAAGTCACATAGATACCACATTTTAACAAGCAAAAACCTTATACTCTCTACGTGGAAATTGCCTCATTTTTTTCTGCCTAAAAACTGAAACAGTCTTTCCTCATCACTGAAATGCCTAGAACCAAGGGGAACACAGGAGCGGTGAGCACCTTGTGCCCACGCCGTGTTCTCTGTGACCCGCTTCTCGCAGAGCAAAGCTCTGTCAAGGCTGGGTGGGTGCCATCAGGATGACATGGAGGCACCATGGGAGACATTCCGTGGGGTGGCGTGAACGTCGGGAAGAATGACTGCGGTGTGTTGATGAGGTCAGGGAGGGGGAGCACCGGCTTCCCCTGTGCCGCCTTCTACACTCTGTATTTTAGGGTGATCATGAAGGGAATAGGGAAAGTTCGGTAGGGTGTTTTTCAGAACGACAGCCTATAAATGAGGAGGAGATGATAGAATTTGGAAAACCACTATTGCAATCCAGCAGCACTCAGGGCTGACACACAGCTGGGTGGGAGGCTGGGGGTATCCAACAGTGGAGAAGGCGGCAGAGAGAGGTGAGCCTGCTGGAGGAGCCCAACATCACAGCAAGAGGAAAAAGAAGGCGTCGGATCCCTGAGAGCGATGGAGACCAGTGATGAAGGAGCATGTCCGACGCCGCACAAGGAGACCCGCAACTCCAGTGCATGCAAAATTCTGTCAGACAGTGACTGGTTTCTTCAATGGACAATGTGAAGAGGGAGGGCAGGAATGAGTGACCAGGAGCTCAACTATTCCAGAGCACAGGGGCCACCCGGATTCTGATTTGGACAAACCCACTATAAAAAGGCATTTTGGATTTGACAGGAGGAAGAAAGTCGGCCGCTCTGCAAGTCAGGGCTCCGTCCCTTGAGGGTTGGTCCCAGCTCGGCACAGGCCCACAGCCCCGGGCACCAGCTGCACCCTGTGGCCAGATGCTTCCCACAACACACGGCTGACAAAGCGGCCTCAGGCCTACCCCACTTCCAAGAATTTATCCTGAAAAAGTCATTCAAGGTTCTATGATTCAAGTGGTTTTATAATCCAATTTCTATTAGCTACAAAGATGCTTATTAAAACATTGCTAAAAATATTTTTTAATGTAAGCCATCCAAATATCAAAAGGCATTGGTTTTCACTTCAGCAAGATGAAAAAGTTCTGGCGATCCGCTGCTCAGCAGTGGGACTTCTTGCTACTGAACTGTACACTGGATGGTTCGGATGGTAAACGTTATGTGTATTTTACACAATTACAAATTTAAAAGCAGGCGGGGCGCAGTGGCTCACGCCTATAATCCCAGAACTTGGGAGGCAGAGGCAGGTGGATTGCCTGAGCTCGGGAGTTCGAGACCAAGCTGAACAAGAGCGAGACTCCATCTCTAAAGAAATAGCCAGGCGTTGTGGCGGGCACCTGTAGACCCAGCTACCTGTGAGGTTGAGGCAAGAGAATCACCTGAGCTCAAGAGTTTGAGGTTGCTGTGAGCTAAAATGCCATGGCACTCTACCAAGGGTGACAAAGTGAGACTCTGTCTCAAAAAAAAGAAAAGAAAAAGAAAAATTGAAAAGCAACAATATTGCTTATAGTGGACTCTG
The DNA here is from genome assembly GCA_963574575.1 of Galagoides demidoff. Taxonomy (NCBI): domain Eukaryota; kingdom Metazoa; phylum Chordata; class Mammalia; order Primates; family Galagidae; genus Galagoides; species Galagoides demidoff. Next base: position 29,306 of record CAUYQV010196786.1, on the reverse strand, counting down.
GTTGGAAACTGTGTTGAGGAAGAAAGTTCAATGTTAAGGCTCGGCGCCTGTAGCACAGTGGTTATGGCGCTGGCCACATGCACTGAGGCTGGCGGGTTTGAGCCCAGCCCGGGCCTGCTAAACTGACAACTGCCACAATAAAATATCCAGGCACTGTGGCGGGTGCCTGTAGTCCCAGCTACCTGGGAGGCTGAGGCAAGAGAATCACTTAAGCCCAAGAGTTTGAGGTTGCTGTGAGGTGTGACACCACGACACTCTACTGAGGGTGATGTAGTGAGACTCTATCACAAAAAAAAAAAAAAAAAAAGAAAAGAAAAAGAAAATTCAGTGGTATGGAAAAATAAGGGTAACCTTTTCAGGTGAAAATGCAGGCAGGTTATTAATCGTATGTTCAACTTGACTGTGTTTGGGTACATTTTTAAACGTGTGAACTTGCAGGGCCCTGCCCCGCTAAGTGCTCTGTGTGAAAGTGCTGGGGAGCGCCATGCTAGTGCACCCACCTTTATGGATGTGGAAACTGAAGCTGGGAATGGGAAGAGGCCAGCATGGCAGAGTAGGGCCTGAAGCTCCTACCACCCACCTGTGCGTCCTAGGGCATCTTCCTGTCCCCTCAGGCTTGTCTTCTCAGTGTTCTGAAGCAGTGAGGGTGACTCGCCATGAGAAGCGGTGGCTGTGAGGCTGTGGCCTGTGTTGCAGGCCGTTGATGGAGAAGGGGGCGGATGACAGCCGGGACGGTGGTGATCACCGGGGGCATCTTGGCAACTGTGATCTTGCTCTGCATCATCGCGGTCCTGTGCTACTGCCGGCTCCAGGTACTGCCTGGGGAGCCCCGTGGGCGGCCCTGCCCAGGGAGGAGCGGGTTGGGACCCAGGTGGAGGGGAGACAGAAGCGGGGGCAGAGGAGACCCAAGGCAGATAGCCCTGGAGGGCCCCACGCCCCCTGACCACACCCTGCCAAGAGAGGGGAGTCAGCCAAGAACAAGTGCCCTCCCCAGAGCACACCTGACCCACAGCTTCCGCAGAGGGCGGGCTGCACAGCCAGTGCCCGTGAACCCCAGCTCTGTGGTCTAGGCTGCCTGCTCCTGTGCCCCAGTCTCCCCACCTGCAAAATGGAGGGGGAGTGAGGGGCAGATCTCGGCAAGGCCCCATGCTGCTGAGCAGGAGCTCATGTCTGAGTGGCTCCTCTCCTGCCGCTGGGCTGCCGGTATGCCGGGTGGTGCAGTCACTGGCCCTTCCCCGCTCCCCCCCCCCCCAGTACTACTGCTGCAAGAAGGAAGGGTCGGAGGAGGACGAGGAGGAGCCGGACTTCGAGGTGCACTCGCACCTGCCACCACTGCACTCCAACCGCAACCTGGTGCTGACCAACGGCCCCGCACTCTACCCGGCCGCCTCCACCTCCTTCAGCCAGCGGTCCCCGCAGGCCCGTGCCCTCTGCCGCAGCTGCTCCCAGCGAGAGCCGCCCGCCTTCTTCCTGCAGGAGCCAGAGGAGGAGGAGGAGGACGACGACGACGTGCTCAACGGCGGCGAGCGTGTGGTCTACAAGAGCCTCAGCCAGGAGGACGTGGGGCTGTCCCCTGGGGGCTTCGGGGGCCTGCAGGCGCTCAACCCCAACCGCCTGTCGGCCATGCGGGAGGCCTTCTCCCGGAGCCGCAGCATCAGCACCGACGTGTGACCCGCGCCTGCCGTGCCCGGGTGCCCTGAGACCATGACGGGCTTCCCAGGGTGCTCCAGCCCAGCCCTGGGCCCAGACCCACATCCCTGTCCTCATGCAGGCCCAGGCTTGGAAGCCCAGGGGTGAGGCTCACTGAGCAGGTGTGCCCTCGAGGAATAGGGCCAGCTGGGGCCAGGCTGGAAGGGACATGGGTCATTCATCCCTGCTAAGTGAGGCAGGCAGGGCATGGCCAGGATGTTCACGCACTGAGGCCACCAGGCCACTGTGAAGGATAGTGGGAGTAAGGCCTCCTCCTCAGCCCCACAGCCTAACCTTGGCATGACCCCCTTCCCTGGCACTCAGCCCTTCTGCTTGCACAGACAGGGTGGACACTAGGGGCCTTGCAGCCCAGCCTTCCCTGGGAGCCTGGACCAAGGATTATCCCCACACCCTGAAGACAGGAGCTCACTTTCTTTCTTTCTTTTTTTTTTTTTTGAGACAGAGGTCTCACTTTATTGCCCTTGGTAGAGTGCCATGGTGTCAGATCTCTTGCCTCAGCCTCCCAAGTAGCTGGGACTAAGGCGCCCACCACAACGCCTGGCTATTTTTGTTGTTGCAGTTTGGCTGGGCTGGGTTTGAACCCGCCACCCTCGGTATATGGGGCCAGCGCCCTACTCACTGAGCCACAGGCGCTGCCTGGAGCCCACTTTCTACGTCCCTCTCCCCCCTTCTGCTTCCTCTTTACCTCTCTCGCCCTCTCTCCTCCCCTTCTCCCACAGTCTCCCTCCCCCATCTCAATCCACCCAGGTACACACACACCCTCCCAGCTTCCAGGGCTGAGACACTGGGTGTGCTAAGCTCCGCACAGGGACAGGTCCCCCTGGGAGGGATAGTTCCAGTGACTGAGTTTTCGGTGAAAGAAGGTGCAGAGAGAGGGAAGAGGCTGAAATGCCACCCAGTTCTCTGACAGAACTGTCCCAACAGGCAGGAGCTGGAAGAAAGAGGCTCTTGAGGCTGGGGGCTCAGAGACCTCCACCTCCTGCCTTGTGTGATGAGGGGCAGGTCTCAGAGAGCCCTTTGGGTCCTGCTCTCAGCCGGGTTGCGGCCACCCTCTGGCCTGCCTCCTGCTTCTCAGAGGGTCTGGGAGCCAGGCGCTGGGTCACGACAGGCCATGTGGAAACCATCAGGTCCACTCTCTACCAAGCTCCAGCCAGGCTCAGGGCCGCAGGGCTCCTTACCCACTCCCCAGCTCCCTCTGTCTGCTGAGGAAACACTGCCAGGTGAGTGGCACCCAGAGACGTGCCCAGCCCAGGACTCTAGCATGGGGAGTGCGGCACGCTCTGCTGCAAAAGGATTTTCTGTCTGCGGCGTGTTCGCAGCCCTTCCCTCTCTAGGCCCTGCCTCGGCCAGTGGGCAGACAAGCCCCCAGCTAAGGCACTTCCTCAGAGACAGGCTTTGGGGCCAGTGGCCTGGCTTCCTGCTCTCATCCCACAGCACCCTGAGGCTCGGGTGAAGACTTAACTATTTTTGGCATCCTCACTTTTTCCTTCTCTTCCTTTCTCCTGCCTGGTTGGGACATGCTGACGGATTTGGCTGAGGCCCCTGAGCCATCTCCCAGCTTCCTCTTTCCCACCCTCCCAGTGGAGTTTGCTTCTGATGCATCAGCTTGGGGGGTGGGCGGGTGGGGGGCCAGGAGGCAGCACCTCTGCACTGTTCTGTTTCCCCTATCCTTCCTTCCTGTTCCTGTCCCCTGTGTAGACCCGTAGGTCTCCAAAAAGAAACGAGTGCCCATCATCCCAGCTCGCCCGACTCCACTGTGGGGGCCTGCGGGGACTCCCCAAGGAAAGCAAAGCCAATAAAACGTGTCTCCCACTTACCTGATGAGTCTTCAGTCTGCCAGGGTACACCGGTCCAGACCCCTCTCTGCAGCTCCCCGGGAAGGGCCGGCAGGGGGGCTGCCAAGTGAGGGCCCCCCACAGCGACTGTGCTTGAGTTTGCATTTCCCTGGGTAGCTGTGCTGATCTTCCAAGATCAGGAGCCCCCAAGCATGAATCTGAGCCCTGGGAGAGCAGGTTGTGGGTGACCAGCTGGGTCGTGGGACTGTGCCTCCCTGAGCCTGTTTTGACACCCACATGATGAGTGATGGCACCTGCATCAGGGGCTCTTAGGAAGATGAAGCAGGCGGTGCTGATGGAGCACATGGCACAAGGCCTGGCATACAGTCAGTGCACAGTCAGTTCTGGCAGAAGGGAGGGTGGGGGAGGGAGAGGAAAGCAGAGATGATAATGGGCATGGATGAGGGGCAGAGGACGAGCCAGAGCCCTGGGCCCTGGGTACTCAGCACAGCCCGGGCCAGGCTGGTGCCCTGCAGAAAGTCCATCACAGGCCTTGACTTCTGGACTCAGGGACTGAAAAGTAACTCTGGTGGCAGGTGCCTACTTTGCCCCTCAGCGTCCAGGCACACAGACACACAGACAAGAACACATGGGGGCATGCCTCAGTTTCTCCAAACCCCAAGTCCTTGGGAAGCTGTCCTTCTGAAACACTGTCCCCATCTGGGATAGGTTGGCCCAAGTTGTAGTAAGCAGCCTGTCAGCACCCCCTCTCTACTGTTGGTGCCCAAAAAAGACACTTCCGTGGCCCTGCTCGGCCCAGAGATAAGTGTGCTTACCAAGGCAGGCGCACAGCCCACCCCGCCCCCCAGCCCGTCCACCAGGCTCTGTTGGGCCATCTTGCTGTGTCCTCCCATTTACGCTCTTCCTACCCTCTCATCTGGGAAAAGCCACTATTTCTGCTGGGGCCCTCACCCAGGGCCAGGTCAGGGGCCTCCAGGAACCCAGACACGGTGGGTGGGTGCTGCCTCCTGGCCGGGCTGCCTGCTCAACTCCAGTCCCTCTCTGCTGCCCCCCGAGGAGTTCTCCTCCTGGGGGCTCTGGTGACCAGCATTCCCCCAGATTCCTCCAGGCCACCCCTGTTCCCCTGCTCCTCAGACCCTATATCAGGTGATGACAGACTTAAGATCTCAGCTTCATCTGGCCTCTAGCCCTATGTCCTGATGCCCCCAATACCTCCCGCTGATGCCCCACTGTCTCTTGCCTGCTCTGGCCACCTGACTGCTGTCCCCTCAGAGGAGGTACCATGGTCCGTACTCATCCAAGGCCTTGCTGAGCTAGAGAGATCCCTTGTGGCTGCAGTTGGTCCCCTATGTCCCCCAGCTGCCCACACCTTGGGCCAGAGGCCACTGAGAGCCCATGATGCCGCCATAAATACGACCACTTTATTAACATACACAGACGAGCGCTGACGATGGCTGCAGGGATGAAGCCCACTGTCCCCACCATGTATGGGGGCGAGAGGGTGCCTCTCGCTGGGGCCTGGAGTGTGGCGGCCCTGCCGCGCACAGAGGATCCGCACAGGGGGGCGGACCAGAGGCTACTTTGCAAGAGAGAATCATCTAGAAGGAGTGCACCTGGCCTCCTCAGCCACTGGGCCCCCACCCCACCCACGACACCTTCCTGGGTTGAGGTCACCTGCAAGGCTCCTTGAAAAGGCCCCGCCTCCCCAGAGAGGGCCTAGACTGCAGGCAGGGTGACGGCCACCTCACTGCTGGGCCCTGGGCCCTGGCCCCTCCGCTGAGGACTGCTGGGAGCTGCCACAAACCCAGGAGCCGCACACAAGGATGCTCAAGTTCCAACCGCAGGGGCAGCTCTGTCCAGGGAGGGGCTGACGAGCACTGAGCCCCTGCACAAGTCCGTGGGCTCTGTGTCACGCTCTCAGCCCAGTCACCCTGTGGGAGGGTATCTGTGGAGGGCCCTCCGAATCTGCAGCAGCCCCAAGGTGGGGCACTCCGCCTCGGTCTCAAAGGGGCTGCAGCTGCTGGCCTAGGAGTGGGGGGGCCTGCAGGAGCGGCAGCACGCCTTGCTGTAGTACCAGTGGCCACAGAGGTTCACCTTGATGGCCAGGGCACAGTTGGTGCCTGGCTGGTCCTGGCAGCTATCATCTGGGGAAAGAACACGTGGTAGGCAGGTGCATGAGGCGCAGCCAAGGGGTGAGCACCCCACATTACCCTCCACCTCCTCTCAACTGCCAGCACCACTGGACAGGTGGGCCCCACGTCCCCTTTTCCAGGTGTAGGGCAGCAGGCGTCCCCCCTGCATGTAAGTCTCCAGTCCAGCTCTCTGGTTCCCAGCCAAGGGACTTAACCTGTGTACCCAGAGGGTATGGAAGAGCCACCCGTCTCACTCTGGAGGCCTAGACAACCCAGCAAATGTGCAAGTGGCCCCCACCACCACCACGCCCACCATTCAGCATGTCCGGAGCTGCAACTCGGGGTCTGGCACCTTCCTCCTCCTTCAGGTACCCAGGCCTGGGACTCTGCTCCAACCCTCCCCTCCATTCTCCTGTGTGCCACCACCCACCCTCTCCGCTGAGTCTTCCTGGATCTGGCCTCCTCACCTGGGGGCTCTGTGGGGCAGGGCTGCAGGTCACAGGCCTGTCTGCCAACGGGTTTCACCAGTGGGTCACAGCCACGGACAATGTCAGTCCCCTGGTAGCATTTGACATCCCTCATCCTCACGCCCACTCCACACGTTTTGGTGCACTGTGGGGAGATGGGCGGCATGGGCAAAGTCCCCCACCCAGTGGGGCAGAGACCCTCACCACCATGCCCACCACCTTCCCCTGCCGCCCAGCTCCTAGACTGCTGTGAGTGTCAGGGGACCTGGACACGTGGAGCCCATTTGTAACTAGAGCCTGCAGCTCCGGGACTGAGTTGAGGTGACCAGAGGAATGGGCACAGGCAGGTGGCCAGACTGACTCTCAGCCTGCCCCATGAGGGCCCAGTGCAGGGTGTCCTCTCCTCCCTCATCTCTTGCTGGGTCCTCTGGCTCTAACCCTCCTGGGTCTGTGACGCAGACTACTTGTCGTGAGCCAATCAGATGCATTTCCTGAGGCTACCACCCTACCATGGCTCTCATCCAGATGTTCCCCGTAGAAAATCCCACTGAGATTTGCTGGACACCAATTACCCTATTGTCTTGCCAAGACCCTAGGGTGGTGGCTCCCTCCCACCCCCCAGCATAGTGACCCCACATCACCCAGGCACGTTGGGATCTGAGCCCTTGGTTGCCTGAGGTGGGTGGGGAGGCAGATCCCGGCCCTGGGCCCACTCGCCAGTTCCATTTGCAAAGGCACAGGGAAAACCAGTTAAGACCCAAGTGGGGTCTGCACGTCTGGGATCCACAGGACAGCCAACCTTTGGCAGGAGCCCCAGGATGCCTGGCCCTGGGGCCAGTTCCTCTATCCTTGGGGAGTAGACAGGGTGGGGCAGCTGGAGGCTCACATACTTGCCCAGCCAGAGGGGACAGCTTCAGGTGAAGGGGGGCTGCCCAGCTGGGGAGGAAGTGATGGCTACCCTCCGTCCATCTATGCTGTCACCTTATCAGTGAAGTGGGGGTGCCTCTCCCAGCACCCAGGCCATCCTCTAGGGCTCCTGGGGCCCTCGAGCCCCAGTCAGGCTTCCCTGCCCCCACCTCCCCCATGGCTGGGTTCAGCCATGCCAGGAGGGAACCTCCCCACACTGACACCTGCTCATCCTTCAGGCCTGGCTCTGCCTCTAGCACTCCCCACTCAGGGGTCTTTCTGTGGGGAACAGGGGGTGGGCGTGGAGTGTGTCACCACCTCACACAAGTGCGTGTGGTATGGGCTCACATGGAGAGCAGTCTGGAGCCCAGCCCCTGGGCCTGGGTGGGGGCGGGGTGTCCTACACCCCCACACTCTGAGTAGGGCCAGCACTCTTGGGGACCCCATGGTCCCCACATCTCACAGACTCTTCCCCTTGCACTTCTAAGTTTTAGGACCCAGCATCCACCTGCCACAGTGGCCACAACATGGGGTTCTAGGGTACCAGGGTCTCGGATGCATTGTGGAGCATCTCAGGGGATGTCTGAGCGCTAAGTTCCATATGACAGCCCTATTTCATCCCCTGGGTATTCAGAGTGACTCATGAGGAAACTGAGGCCGGTGGCAGCTGAGGCGCTGGCCACGAGAGCCCCGACCCAGCCCAGTCCCTGTCCTTCCATCAATACTCTCAGACCCTGACTTCCCCAGGCGGTCCCCCTGGAGCAGGTGGCACTACAGGAAGGGCTCTGCTGCTGAGGAGCACAGGGATGGTGCGGGGTGCCTGATATGCACCAGTGAACACAGGCCTTGCAGGGTGGGGGCAGGATAGAAAGCAGCCCAAGAGGCCGTAGCCAGCTGCTTGGCTCTGCTGAGACCAGGGGTGGAGACTCTGCCCACCTGCCACCCCTCTGCAGTCAGGGATGACCTGAGGCTCCCTGTCCTGGGCCCTCTGGCTCCCTGCACTTTGCAGATTACTCATCCGGCCTGGGTTTGGTCCTGGGCAATGGACACCCCACCCCCCAGGAACTGCAGGATCCTGAGTGGATTTTCTCCGAACTTCAGCTTCAGAGGAATAGGCAGAAGAGCCTCTCCTCATGGCACCATGGGGAAAGAGGAGACTCTTCAGGCAAACTCTGGCCCTGAGCTACCCACATGGACCTTGGGGCCAGGAGGTGGAGTCCCTGCTCCCATCTGCAAGGAGAGGGGCAGTCTCAGTTCTGTCCCATCCTGAAGCCAGCAGGACTCTGGGGGCCAAGGAACCCACAGAATCACAGTTGGGCCAGGCCTGTGTCAGAAGGGTTGCTGCTCTCCCCTCTGCCTGGCCCATGTCTGACTCAGCCTATATGCCCCGGTTACCACTGGGGTCTGCCTGACCCATGGCAGGTGTCAGGCATACACGCTGTTGCCGAACACACTTCTTGGGGACCACGGTTCAAGGCCAGATTGACCAGGTCAAGAAAGCCCCAGATAGATGCTGTAGAAAGCCCAGGAGTGAGATCAGGGAAAGCTTTCTGGAGCTAATGGCTCTTTCACCAGCTAACTGGCCGGACTGAGAGGCCTTCCCTGGCCAGAGAGTCCAGACAGAGGCTGGCAGGGGTGGGGGCGTCAGGGGGACTTGGGGCTGTGGGGGAGTTACCATGGCGTGTCTGCACTCAGGTCGGGCCAGGGGCAGCCCCAGAGGGGCCGGCCAGGAGCTCACCTCGGACCACGGGCTGGTGTACCACTTGAAGCAGGGCCTCTCGAAGCATGTGCTCTCCTCAGGGGGCTTCTTGGCAAGCCCACACTCGGGGCCACTTCGTGTCTGTGGCTTCCCGTTGGCCAGCTCCATGCAGAGGACCAGCCGCTTCTTCACACCACGCCCACACGTTGTGTTGCACTGAGGCAGAGACAGGGAACCGGTCAGAGACTCTGGCTCTGTGTGGTCAGCAGCAATTGGGTGAAAATGCTTGGAGCATCTGCAATGGCAAACTGGCTGAGGACTCTGTTTGATAACCACTTGGCCCCCCCCAGATTTTATCAAAAGCAATTTAGCACAAAACCATCTGTTTTAAAACAAATCTGTTAATGATGATTTGGCCAAAATCAACTTAGCAGAAAATAATTTGGCCCAAGATTATTTGGTTAATAGTGATCTGCCTGAAACAATTGGCTGAAAGTGATTTGTTTGAGAGCAAGTTGTCTGAAATGACAAGTTGATGACAATGACGCTTAGGGAGGACAAATTGGTCACAATGAAGGCTGCTCAGGCCCTTGGGCCAAAAACAAACCTGGCTAAACAGCCCCATCCCTGGTTCTCCACGTTTCAGGAAGTTGGGGGCCCAGACAAGGCCAATTCTGATTTAGGAAATTGTAAAGCGTGTTCCTACCTTGTGGCTTTTTATAGCTTAATTCCTGGTGAATTCCGCCTTCATAATTTGCAATTAATTCCTCATTCTCCCTCGTCTGTCTTCCCAGCCACTTGGCTCCCAGGCAGATGCTCTCCAGACAGAGGGGCCTGCGCAGGCTCTGGCACACTCACCCGTTCCCAGTCCTGGGCCAGCCAGTGGGCGGGGCAGCTCTTGTCCCCACAGGGGTGGATGGCCAGCGGCTTGGTCTCCACCTGGCACTGGGACTCGGGCACCACCCGTCCATCGCTGGTCTTGCAGTACACGTGCCTAATGGTGCGGCCCTGCCCACAGCTCCCGCTGCACTGCAGGGACGGCAGGGGCAGCCGGTGAGAGGCGAGGCCACTCCAGAGGGCCCGGACAGCAGGCCCAGGGGAGGAACAGTTCCCTGGGCAGCATGGGGAAGTGGTTGCTGTGGTGACTGCTTTTTAAATAGCATTTTCTTTTCTAATTACAGAAATAACACATGCTCAATGAAAAACACACAAAGGAAAGCACACCTAAAGAGTTCACCTGTGTACCCTCCACCGAGAGGGGACCCTGGCTAGAACCTGAGCACCCCCTCTTCCAGATGAGAGAGACAGAAACAGGGAGAGACACAGAGAAACAGATAAAGATGGGAGCAACACACCCAGAGACAGAGACACCGAGACAGAGCTGGTGGAGAGACATGCAGAGACACGGAGACACAGGCAGAGACAGAAAGCCCAGAAAGGGGAATGCGAGGGTGGCCACTTGTTCTCAGATTAAGGTTTGGATTCCTTATACTGTGGGAGAAAGGCACTTAGGACTTCTTCCCTCACGTCTTTGCTCTGGGCACATCAAGGCACAGCTCCCGCCAGCTTCATGCCCCGGCCCCTCTTGAAACAGGTACCCTCCCAGCCCCGCCTCACCGGCCCCCAGTCAGAGACGGTCCACTGGCGGTCGCAGGGGGGGCCCGTGCAGTTCTTCTCCCCCACAGGCCTGGTGCTGGGGTCACACAGCTTCTCCTCCTCCGAGCAGCGGATGTCCCTGGTGACCACGCTGCGCTCCCCACACTTGGCCGTGCACTGTGCAGAGGGGGACGGGTTGGGCTGGTCCTGACACAGGCACCCTGACCCAGCTGGCCCAGCCTGCCCAACCTCCGCCCGCGAAGGTCACCTCTGACCACTCGGACATCTCCCACTGGGGCCCGCAGGCCGGGTTCCGGCAGGTCTTGCGCTCCTCAGGCCGCACGGCCTCGGCCGCCTCACACAGGTCGCTGTACACAGAGCTGTCGAAGCCGGGCGACAGCATCTTCCAGCAGCGCACAGTGCGGAACTGGTGGCCCTCGCCGCAGGTGCGCGAGCACTCACTCCAGCTGCTCGTCTCCCACCTGCCTTGGGAGGGGACAGCCTGCACGACCCTCACTCGCAACCAGCTGGGACCCCACCACCTGGGCCCCCAGAGATGGTGTGGCCCCTCCCCCCACCCTGAGGGCCAAAACAGCACAGGCCAAGCTGGACAGGAAGGTGGTGAGGTCCACGATGCAAGTGCCCCAGATGTGCCCGGGGTCTTCAAGGAGTGCCCAGAGGGATGGCTGGGCACCAAGCAGGCATTTGATTCCCCTGCCCTTCATGCCCCAATATGTCACACAGGTGGCTTTGGCCCCCATGGGGCTGAGCAAATAGTGTAAATGAACATTCTCCACCTGTGTCCAGAGAGGGGCCTCACTAGCGTGCCCAGCTAGACCTTGGCCTGAACTGTTGGGGTTATGAACAGACCCTGAAGTCCTCCCAAAAGACAATTGGAATAAGAGGTCCAGTGGGACTCCAAGGAGAAGGACACCCAATGTCCTTCTCAGACCCAGACAATGCTCTAGAGACAGCCTGGGTCTTCTGCCCTTTCCAGAAAAGAACAAACATGCAGGGAGCATGAGGCCCAGCTGGAGCAGGCCAGAAGGACACGGGGGCATGGCCACAAGGGAGCAGGAATGTTTGGCCTCTGCGGAGTGATTGCTGGCCCCCCCAGGCTCATGTGGGGACACTGTTCCTCACTAGGGAGGATGTGCTTAGGGCTCAGTCTGTATCTGTGAGGCAAAGTGGGAGACCTGAGGGCCAGAAAGACGGGGCCTCCACCCCATCCAAGGGACAGCCAGTTGGCATAGAATTTTAGCAGTAACCCCATTAGCTTATAAACACCAAAATGTACCAAGTAGGTCTGGGGGGGCAGAGATCTCACTGTAGCCTAGAGTGACGCTGAGGATGTTTCTTAAGTCTACAGGGGACCAATGTTTATCAAGCACCTACTATGAGCACAGCATGGTGATAGATTTGACTGCAAAATGGGTCACTCTGCCCCTCCTTGTCCTGCTCACAGAACACTTTAAGGGGGAGGATGCTACATCCAGCTGCTGATCTGGACAGAGGCAAAGCAGAGCCTGGCACACCCACCAACACCCACCCATGACCCAAGGGGGCATGTACCTGGGCTGGCACTCCCGCCCAGCGCAGAACTCATGGACAGGCTCGGGACGGGTCAGGGCATCGCAGTAGCTGTCATCCACTTCCACGCCATCATAGCGGACACACATGGCATATGTTGACATGACCCCTGCATCAGGACAGGGAGGAGCCCATAAGTTATGTGGTTAGAAGCCGGTACCTTGGAGGCTGGCAGGCCTTGGGAGCTGCGCAGGTGACCTGACCTCTCAGAGCCCGCCTGGCTTCCTGGTTTGAGGATCACAACAGTCACCAGTTCATGGAGCAGTTGGACAGGGACAGCTCTGTGGATCGAGCTGGTTCCCTGTTGTATCCTGGGTTCTGACTGACCTCTTCTCTTTGCAGGCCACCTCCGCCCCTGGGCCCTGAATGGGCACCTAGGGCCGCTGTTGTAAACCCTGGGCCCTGCGTAAGAGGCAAGCACAGCAGGCTCCACTTTCTCACTCATCCAGCAGCCTCCCCTGGACGGGCAGGTGGGTGGCGGGTAGGGTGTGACCTCTGGCCATTCCAGACATCCCGTTCCATTTGCAGGCCCTTCCTGCCCTCCTGTGGCCTGTCTTAGTCCCTAACAGCATCATCTTGAGCTTTCTTTAATCATCACTGTGTGTTTGCCATTGTGGGGGGCCCAGCACCCCATAATCTCACCTGGCACTGAGCAGCCACAGGCCAGGCAACTACGCAGTGGGCGGCTGGCTGTCTGCTGAGGAGCTGAGGGGGTCAGGGCAGGGTCAGGGCAGGGTCAGGGTTGCCGCTGCTGTGTGTCTGCGTGTGCGTGTTGTGAGGGAGACAGACCCAGCCTCTCCAGGAGACAGGCATCAGAGAATAGCGCACACCACGGTGCCAATTCCCCCAGGAGGAAATCTGTTTCCCTGAATGCAAGGGAAACCCTGTGGGTGTTTGATGCCAGCAGCTCTGCCACTCCAGGCCCAGGTCTGGGTGGAACGAAGCACCTGGGAAGCATCACTGAGGGGTGTTTTCTTTTTTCCGTGAAGGACAAGCCAGGCTGCAATCACTTGTTCCCGTCCTGCCTCCTCTGAGGGGGCTTCCTGGCCAGGGGTCTGCTTGGAATATTCCGGGCTTCAGAGACACCAGCTCTGGGGCCCAGGGTTAGGGGTTGGGGACTCACAGACCCTCACTAGGAGTCTGATTATTTGTCTGTCCTCGCCATCAGGTGGAAACACCATAGGCCTTAGTCATAAGCGATTGGAATTCAAATCCCAGCCCCGCATCTCCCGGGGTGACATGACCATTACCAGGCTCTTCAGGCCTCACTTGCTCACCCCTGAAATGGGAACCTTCCGCAGAGGCTGGGAGACTCAGGACACTGGTCTGGACACGGTTTCATTCCATCCAGTGTAGCAGTCGACACGCCTGCCCACCTGGCCAGAGCCTCCTACTCCCTCCAACAGAAGTGAATGGGGCCCCAGGGAAGACATGGCAGCCGCTTCCCCAAGACTCAAGGCCTCATGCTGTACCCAAAGGGGCTGTGGGGTCGGGGGAGACCCCCCAGAACCACTGCCTATAACCCAGCCAAGTGCAGGCTCCTTTGCGTGGCTGCCATGCCAAGGGAACATCTTTAAAGAAACAAGCTGCACTCCTCACTAGGGCCAACGCCCCCCACCAGGGCCAATGCCCTCCACTAGCCCAACGCTCCCCACTAGGGCCAGAGCCTGGGGCACAGGGAAGATTTTCCCCTTAGGTACAGGGCATGGAATGGGGCCCCGTGGGTGTCATGAGCCCAGCCTCAGCACCCTGGAACAGGATTTTCAGAGGAGGGAAGCTGTGGTCGCCCCCACTGAGTGCCTCTGGCAGCTGTGGCAAGGTCACCCTGGAGGGATAGGGACAGGAGCTACAGCAGTGAGCCATCACGGTGTCTCTGTCTCTCCCCACTCCCCCATATATCTCTGTCTCTCTCTGTCTCTCTCTCTCTCCCCACTCCCCCATGTGTCTCTGTCTCTCTGTCTCTCTCTCTCTCTCCCCCTCCTCCCCCCCGTATGTGTGTGTCTCTCTGTCTCTGTATCTCTCTCTCTCTCTCACTCTGCTTGTGTCTTTGTCCTCCTCTCTCTGCCCACCCCAGGCTGTGCAAACAGAGCTCACCTCCCAGCCCATAAGCTTGGCCCTTTCCTCCAGAAGGCCAGGTGTGGGCAGGCTAGACACGTCCGTGCCCCGCACCTGCTTGGGGGCTCATGTCACTGCAGGAGGAGCCCCTTCTCCAGCCCAAGAGAGGCAGGGCAACATGAGCAGGGCACAAGGGTCAGAGCTGCAAGGGGCACCTCTATCTTCCCCCTGTCAAAAGCCCATCCCCTGAGATGCCACCCAGGGCCATATGGGATATTGTCAGCTCTGACTGCCCCCTGCCCAGGCTTCACTGGCCAGAGACTGCCTGGCTATCCAGAGCCATGGCCCGTGTGAGTGGCAAGAGCATCACATATTTTGAGGAACAGCCAGATGTGGTCTGCACCCAAACATGAAGCCCAGGTATGGAGCCAGCACCTGGGCTCTCCCTACATCTTCTCCACTACCACCAGCTCCGCGTCCTGGTCCGGGGCTGACATCGAACCTCACAGCAGCCCCAGGGGACAGGACTGAAGTGGCAGCAGGTGCAACCCTGCCCTGGAGCTGCAGCAGCATCTCGGTGTGCAGTGGCCACACACCCTGACAGACGTGGCCGCAAATCCCAGCCCAACCCTCCTGGGGTGTCTGTCTGTCCAGGCACTACCATGGGGAGGTTCTCTGTCCCCCCAGCTCCTCCCCTGATGATCAGGTCCCAGAATTTGAGCAATCCCCTTGGTCATTCAGAGGTCACAAGGTTATATTTCTCTTTGCCTGTATTTGCTGTAAACAAAAGAAAAGTCCTCACCGCCAGGGTTTCTCACTTAAACTCGGAATGTTTGCCCTGATGAGAGGTAACATGGACGGCATAAATGAGGGGTTCCTGTGGGTGGTCTGGGCCTGGCCATGGTCTATGCACCACAAGAGGACATCTGGACCCCTAACTCTTACTATGTCACACCACCTCATTGGTCGCCAAGCCAGCAGACAAGCCCCCTGATTTGGGGATACTAGCTAGTGGGCACAGCCCTAACCCGCTGTGGCACTACGCTCAGAGCAGCCGCTGCCCGCTGGCCCCCGGTGCCCAATACCTGTGGTGCAGGTGGCACTGCAGGGCTCGTGAGATGAGAGCTTCCACCGGTACATGTCTGCAGGACTCACGCCTTGCTTTCGTGCCTTGGGCCTGGTCCTAGAAACCACCAATCAGAGAAGGTGATGAGAAACCTTAGCACTTGCCAGGGTCTCCGGGGCGTGTTCTCCCCGTGTGCCCAGCCTGCGCCCAGAAGATCCCTGCCTGCCAGCTGAATCAGAGTGGGGTGAGGCACCCAGGGCGGCATGTCAGGGACACGCAGACGTTGGCCTTAGCGATTTTCCATCCCAATAACTGCACTGAGGCTGGGGATGGGGAGGAGCACTGAGGGATCATGATGGCTCCTGCACACTCCCGGGCACCGTTACTGTCCCACTTCAGCCACTGGGTCCTGCTCCGCCCCCAGTCCCTATGAAGGCCTGCTGCCTCCCTCAGCCAGGATTCAGGCCGAGGGAGAAGCGAGCCATTCAGCCTCCGACTATCGCACAAACGCTCAGCTGCAGACGGGGAGGGGCCAGACGCACGTGGCGGCTCAGGTCTGCCGGGCTGCACAGCCCTGCTTGGGGGGGCGGGGGGTGCGTGCTGGGTCCTGGCCAGCCACCAGCTATGATTCTTGGCCGGAACTCAGGCAGCCAAAGCCAACTATTGTTAGGGCTGTTTGCTTCTCTGAACCAGTAGGTGTGCCTGGGCCCAGACTCGCAGCCTACGTGTGGGTGTGTTTGAGACTCAGCAGGGAAGGAGGAAGGCAGAGGGTGGGCGGCCCCCAATCCAGGCATCTGCTCCAATCCCCAGACCCAGAGCAGGGGGACACGAGCTGGCCCAGCTGACAGCAGGCCCTCAGGCCTGGCCTTCACTTTTGAACTGGACACTGTGGTAGTCTGTGCTGCTCAACTGCACTTGGCTTTGGGCCAGAGGGGCTGGCTAACGACAGCCTCGAGCTAACATCCTTCTCAGGGCGGATCCTAAGTCCTTCCCTTAGGACCTTCTGTCACCTTGGTGGTCAGGCTTAGGGTGTCATGGAGTGTTATATCCTGAAAGGCTTTCTGGTTAATTCTGTGATAGAGACAGTTTGGAATGAACCCGGAGTTTACAATTTGCCAGACAAATGGACAGAAGTTGCTCTTATGGTTTGCCTGGCTCGACTCATCCCTCCCAGAGGATCCCAACCCTGGCAGAACTTCAGGGATGGACATTGAACTAGTGGCATGTTCATTGTTCTCTAGCTGGGCCTCCCTCCCCTGGTGGCTTCCAACCCTTTCCCAGGTTTCAGGTGGAAGGGAAAGGTCCTTCTCTCTCCTATTTAAAAATAAAAGGAATCTTTTTTAATGAGTGGGTGTCCCAAGACCCTGTCATCTCAGAGCAAGGGTCTGCAGAAATTTGGAGAGAGCTGCACAAGATCCACCCAACACACCTGGCTCGGGGAGGATAGATCCTTTCAGAGGAAGAGCCCGGAAAACCAGTCCCTGACACTTGATTCAGAAAACACTGAACTGTGCCGTTTAGGTCCCCACCCTGCTTTGCGTGGCTTTAAATTCTCCCCAAGAACAAAAGAGATGAAAAGATCCAGTCCGTGGCCCTCCACCCACCCCCAGAGAAGCCCGCCATCTTTATCTAATTACACGCCAGAGCCAGCAGGCGTGTGACTCACTCCTGACTCAAGAGAGAGCCGCCCGCTTCAAAATAACCCTCTGGATTTCAGGCACCAAAGGTATTTGTGGAGGGGCTGCCCACGCAGCACTCTGCGCCGTGGTACGGCACACGCGACTCTCGAACAGAGCCCCGCACGCCTTGGCATAACGACGCAATGCCTGGCAGCTCCCTGCTTGGAAGAGGCACCCAGGAAACCACTGAACAGCCAGCCCTTCCTTCGCCCCCATCTGGAAGGAGGACGCCTGCCGCCCCTCTGAGCCATGATAGTTGGAAGTGCTAGATTTGGCTCCAGGAGGCCGTGAAGTCTCTGTGATGCCCTAGCTCGCCTGTCACTGCCCTGGAGTCCCCTGCCCAGCTGCCCCACCAGATGTAGGCTCACACCATCCCCTGGCAAGAAAAGCTCTGAAGTGACCGTGTTTGTTTATAAATGAACCACGAGTGCCCTTTTCTGCTCTTCCCCCACCCCTAGGCTTTAGAGAAGGACACTGGGTATCCTATGTCTCAGACGGTTGTTGCCGAAGTCTGGGGCTGGTGACAGGGCCCCTCCCTTGATTATTTGAAGTTTTTCTGGGAAGATGAAAATAGCCTTTCCTTTCTGGGCTGCTTTCTCTCTGAGCAGACACGACTTCCTGTGTTTGGACGACTCCCCCAGACGTGGCTATTTCGGCCTGGCAGTCCCCTCTGCCCTTTATCTCTCTAGCCATCTTGGTGCTGCGGCAGCATCCTTTGACGGCCACCCGGCCGGGCCAGGCTGAGTGCTGACAGCCTCTTTTGTCAATTCCTGCACTTCTGGACAGGCCCTGGAAATCCAATCCATCCCCAGGGGGCTGAGGGCAGTGGGGCAGACAGATTTTATGACGTGGCTTAAGGATCTGAAAGCCTGTGCCGTGACCCTAGCCTGGGGATTGTTCATATTGGAGCTGACGGGCCAAGGGCGCCCCCACAGCCCTTTCACCAAGAGATGAGAGACTGAGGCTCAGAGGAAGGCAGAGACACGTCCCTCTCACACAGTGGGCCAGCTGCCAGCGTCTCCCATGCCTGGAGCACCCTGATGAGCCCTGGTAAGGTCCTGATAGCTGACCCTTGCCACCCGGGCCATGCACCCCGGGGAGTTCCTCCCCCCACTTTGGGAGGCTCAATTTGTCGTTACCACCTGCTGCCCACAGAGTCTTGCCCATGTGCGGCACACAAGGTGAGGCCGTGCATGGCCCACACTGAAGATACCAAAACCAGACTCAGTTGAGTGACGCCAGCATCACACAGGCATGTGCTGGCTGCCTCTGCCCTCCCACCCCTGGCCTGTGAACCCTGCTCAGACTCAGGCCCTGCACCCCCACGCAAAGCCTGCCCCTTCCTGCCAGCCACATTACTGAGTCCCATACACCAGCCAGAGGTTCCTGCCCTAGAGGCTTTGAGGCTGCTGGACAGTGACCAGAGCCTAGGGTACCCTGTGGATAGGGGGGTGCCTGAGGATGCTCTGGGGCCCTGCTCCCTTCATATCTGCAAAGAATTCCACCTGGAGCACATCAGCAGCGCCCTGGATGTATCTGCAAGCCCACAGCCCACGTATCAGGCCCCGGATGTATCTGCAAGCCCACAGCCCATGTACCAGGCAGAGACCTCAGGCAGCAGTCTGAGAAAAGGGACAGTACCCTGGGGTTCCTGGCTCACCAGGGAGGCCACCCTGCTGCTCTCACCCCCTGGAAATGGGTGATAGGTGACCCAGCTACATCACCTCCAGAGTAAACCCCAAAATTTTCAGTCCCCCAAGTTCCAAGAAGGCCACTATGGCACCCCCATCCCGGCTGGGGTTCAAGTCCTACTTGGGTTTGAAGGCAGCAGGGTTCAAGGGATGCTCAGAAAACAAAGGGAGCACCAGTGGGCCCGGGCCCCCAGTTCTCACCCACTCCAGTGGTGATGGGACACGCTCAGTCTGACTACAGAGGGGTTCCTGGCTGTGCGAATGTCTGGGGAGAAGAGCATGCCTGCAATGTGACTACTCTGTCCAGGGGCTTGTCACCAGGGACTGTCCTCCAGTGGGGACACAGTAGGTCTGGGGCTGCCCTGCTCCAGGCTACTGACCAAGGGAGGCTCCTGATCTCAGGCCCCTCCAGGCCTAGCTGTGACTTTCCAGATGTCCCCAGTCATGACTGCCCGGGTCTCCCTGGCTGTGACTGCCCAGGTGTCCTGGCTGTGGCTGCCCAGGTGTCCTGGCTATGGCTGCCCAGGTGTCCTGGCTATGGCTGCCCAGGTGTCCTGGCTGTGACTGCCCAGGTCTCCCTGGCTGTGGCTGCCCAGGTGTCCTGGCTGTGGCTGCCCAGGTGTCCTGGCTGTGACTGCCCAGGTATCCTGGCTGTGACTGCCCAGGTCTCCCTGGCTGTGACTGCCCAGGTGTCCTGGCTGTGACAGCCCAGGTGTCCTGGCTGTGGCTGCCCAGGTGTCCTGGCTATGGCTTTGGCTCTGGAAGTCTGGCCTCTGGGTGAGGAGCCCCCAGCCCCTCTCCATCTTCTTGCTAACTCTGGTGGGGCTGGCACAGACCCACACCCTATATGGAGACTGCCTGGGCACAGCCTCTGGCCTGATCACCATGTGTGCAGTGGCCTCTAGACTTAGAGCCCAGAGGCCCCAGATGCTCGGGTTCCATGACCTCAAGCACCTTGCTTAGCCTCTATGAGACCCCACTAAGGTGGCTGTAACGATCACATGTTTGTACACACAGGCTGCTGAGCCCCAGCCCTGGCTCCTGAGGGGGGCTCGGTGCTGTCAACTTCCAGCCCCTACCAGCAGCGACACATGCTCAGCCCCAGCCTGTGACCCATGGGCCAAACTCCTGACCTTATACTCGGGTCCCCAAGGAGGGTGGGAGGGAGTGTCCCTCCCTCCCTCCCTCGTCTCCAGGCCCCAGTCCTTCCAGTCAGACCCTGTGGGGCAGCCTTACTGCCGCCAAGTCTCAGCCCAGCCCACCCCACAGGGCCCCCCAGGGGCCTCCTACCTGGCCTTGTGAGTCCTGTTCCCAGCAGAGGTGGGGAGGCTGGCACTGACGCTGGGGACTGGGCTCTCAGAGGAGGTGTTGGTGACCCTGTCACTGCTCAGCTCCAGGTAGGACCCATTGAGCAGGAAGGTTCCAGCTTCCTCGTGTTCCACATGACTGATGTGGAGGCGCTCGGCCAGGGAGCTCTGCGGGGCGCCCTGAGCAAAGATGCTGTTCCCTGTCTCATTGAGGGCAAGCTCCTTGGAGTCGGAGCCTGCATCCGGAAGCTGGTAGGAGATGGCGTTGGCTGACAGGATCTCCTGGGAGGCAAGCTGGGCATTGGCCTCTCGGCCATCCTCATCCCCTGAGAGAGCAGGCCCGGTGGTGTTGTGGTCTGCAGAGGGAGGCAGGGGGCTCAACTCAAGGCCCTTGCACCCCGGGGCTGTGGCTGCTCTGGGGAGGGGACCTGCAACAGTGGGGTTGGAGATGAGCAGCTAAACCAGGAGCCCCAGAAGGCAGGTTTCTGCCCAATTAAAGGACAAAATTTGGCCAAGATCCTCAAAAGGAGGCCTGGACAGTGCCTCATGGAGGGGAATGGTCACCACCTGCAGTGGGAACCCTGGAACGGGCCTCTCTTAGTGTGTACATAGAGATAGGATAGAGCAATGGAGACTCGGACGTGGAGGGTGGTGGTGATGAGGAGTGGGCATGTGTTTGGGTGATGGACACCCCGAGAGCCCTGACTTCACCACTACATACACACTCTGTGTGACAAAATTACCCTTATTCTCCATAAATTTACACAAAATAGATCTTATTTAGAAATAGGGCCCTTGTAGCTGTAATTAGTTAAGAATCTAGAGATGAAATCATCACAGATTTGGGGTAGGCCCTAAACCCAGTGATTGGCATCCTTCTCAGATGAGCGGACACATAGGACATGGAGAGGAGGTCGAGCCTCGGGGCTGTGCCAAGCAAGCCATGGGCTCAGACCATGCTGGGCCTGGCTCCTAGCTCCTCCCTGGGGGATTCCAGGACTTGGTCGAGTCACTTTCAGCCTCAGTCTCCCCATCTGTGAAGTGGAGCAATCACATCTACCTCAGAGAAGACATGTAAGGAAGGTCATATCCCCCACCCCCATACCTCTGCCCTGTGCCTGCCCAGTCTGAGTGAGTCTGCAAGAACCTGGCACCTCTTTTAGCCTTCTCTGCAGACTTAAAAAGAGCCCAAAGATCCCTTCCCCAGGGCCCCTCCTCCCGGTTACCTCGGAAGCCCTTGCCCCCGGGTGGCACCTCGCAGGCCCCTCCGCCAGCCTGCTCGCACACCTCGTTGGTCTCCTGGCCCTTGCTCAGGCCCAGCTCCACCTCTAGGCCTGGGTGGCTGAATAGCCGGTTGTCCAGGCCCAGCTGCTCTGCAGAGGCCTGGCTGTAGAGTGAGCCATTGTGTGGGACGAAGCCCAGGGGCCCGGCCCCATCCAGCTCCTGGCTCTCAGCGCTGTCAGAGCTGGGCTCAGGGAAGCTGTAGTAGATGGGCTGGACGTGGTGGGCATGCGGCGGCTGCAGCAGTGTGTACTCGAAGGTGATGGAGGGGCTCCTGCCATTCTGGTTCCACACCTGGGAAGGGGAAGGTGTGGTAAGGGGGAAGGGGAGGCGTGGCAAGGATGGAGCAAGTGTAGCGGGGAGGCATGAGACCCCAGCCTCTCCCCATCACCCAGCCCCTCCCTGCCAGCGCCTCTGACTACTGGCTCACAGCTAAGCCCCCCTGAGCAGTGCCACACTGGGCAGAGGGAGTGGCCCACCCTGGCACCCTCCATATAGGACAAGTTGCTCAGAGGGAGGGCTGTCTGAGGAATGAAGCCCACGAAAACCAAGCTGCATTTGATTGTCACCATGCGCCAGCAATCCTGAGGGATAAGAGTGTCCCATTCCTACCACCCTCTGACCCAGAGCCCCCCTCCCCTGTGTAGGCCACTGTGGGAGTGCAAAGGCCCAGGCCCCCCCTCCACTTGGGACAGCCTGAAGGGTCACCCAGTGCCAGAGCTGCCTGTGGTTGGCCGCCTCGGGCTCCTGGAGGCACCCCCTGGAAGGGTCTTTGGTCTTTCTCTGGAGATTCCAACCAAGAACTGCTGGCATCTTAGGGAGAGCTCTAGATTGGGTTTCTGGAGGAGCAGAACCACCCGCCATCACAGGACACAAGAGACCCAAAGGCAGTGAAAAGGTCACCAGTGAAGAACTGGGGGGTGACAGTGGGGGAAGGAATGCGACATTGGGGGAAACAGCTTACAGGTTTGAGAGTTGGCTGGGGACAGGGTCAGGGTTAAAATATCATGAGGGCCTATGGAATCCCAGGCCCTAGAGAAGCACTGAAGGCTGAGGGTAAGGAAGGCCACTCACTGCCCCGCCATGCACCATGGGCCAGAGGGCAGAGAGCAAGGGTTGGCTTCTGAGTCTGCCATGCGCAGGAGGGACCCTGACCCTGAGACGGGGGAGTGGGGATCTGAGCCAAAATACTTGAAAAATTTGGAATCTCAGACTCCCCTCAATCCTCTGGGCTATCTAGTTTCTTTGGGCCTCCCCCCTTGACCAAGACCAATAGGTTGGGTTTAGTCACATTCTCAGCCAGGCAGAGCATCCTCAGGGAGAAGGAACCACACGCCCACAGGACACAAGGCCAGCCCACAGGAGCCCCTGGGAACAGCCTCATGATAAAGGGTTCCACATGTCTGCGTGGACTTTGGTGCCAACATGCCACTGGGTTAGCTCTTAGAACCATGGAGAAAGTGAGGGCCTGCCTAGAGCATGTGCAGTGGTCCCATCAGACCCCACATTTGATGCATTTGTTTGGCACCTACAACAGCAAGACCAACCCCAGATCTGCCGGCAGAGTGTGGGTGAGTCTTGCACCCTCGCCCCTGTAAGGGCCCATCGCAGCTTTGCCATGGGCCCGGTACCTCTTCCAGAGCACGTCAGCAAGGCCTCAGGATGGTCCTGTGTGGCCGCTGACCTGGAAAATATGTTCTTGTCCCTCACTCTCAGGAGGAAGGGCAGGCAGTGTTCATGTTCATGGGATGGGTGACAACAGCATATGCCGGGGGCTTTGACCCAAGCCGACAACAATTCTCCCACTCCCAGGGACAATGCAGGCCTGGACCACCCTGAGCACAGCAAGCTTAACAGCGAGACGTGGTACTGGGTCAGGGAGCCAACCGTGCAAAACCTGCCACCCAGCAAAGACTCAGTGCCCCACATCAGGAAAAATGTCTAGGGCCTGCCAGGACATGCCCTTGAGAGGATAGGAGAGAACCCGGCTCCTCAGACCCTCCACCACGGGGCATTCTGGAGACAGCATAGTCTGCACCAGGATTATCAGTACAATCCAGGTCCTGGGTAACACGTAACATGAGAAGCTGCCCGCTCTGAGTGGGGCCCCAAGCGACAGAGGCCCTGCCACAGGCCAGGTCACTGGGCTGCGTGACAGGTAAGTGCCCAGCATCAGAAAAGGCTTCCTCGGGCCACCAGGCCCTGCAGGGAGGGAACGCAGCTTCAGGACACCTGGTGAGCTGAGTGAGCTCTATCAAAGCCTCATGGCAGGGAGGGCAAAGCTGTCACCCAGCATAAGATGGAAGCATCACCCCAGAACTAGGCAGTTGGGGCCAGAAGCACAGGAAGCCTGCACACGCAGTGACCAAACTCGCACCATCCAAGTTTCCCCTGCCTGCCCCTCTCCACACACAGCCAGGTGTCCTTATGAAGAAGTGAGAGTGAAGTGGCCACCTGGACTCAGAGATGGGTTGGCCAGGCACAGGGGCTCAGGCTAGAAATGGGATCTGTGTCACTGAAGCCCCACTTGGAGATGACCTCAAAAGATTGCAATGAAGGACTGTTTCCTAGGGCTTCAGGCAGCACCAGTGATGTGACCCCCCAGTTTGCATGGAAAGCAGAGTGACCCACGAGAACACATACTGAACTGAGGCCAGTGGCACCTGGCCTGGCCTGGCCGCCGGGAGCCTGCATGGACAGAGTGGACTACTGGGCAGGTGGGTCTATGGGAGGCGCTATTCAGGGACTGAGGGAAGGCAGGAAGTGCGAAGCTCTCCTCACCACTTGTTAATGGGCACCCGGGAGCATCCGTCACACTGTGGCACCAGATAGCCAAGTAAGAGACATAGTGGCTTTGCCAGTTGGCACAGTCCAGCCCCTGGCATTGGTCACCCCATGGGTGCGTGAATGGAATAGCCATGGTGGCAGGGAGAGAAACTACTCATGGGCCCACAGTGCAGCCTCACACTCAGTCCCAAAAGCCCAGCCTGCCAGGGACCCGAAGCAGCAACCCAGCACCATCCTCCAGACAGCACTCAGCACTATGAGGAAGTTGATTGCATCAGGCCCCCTCCCTCCTGACTGGGGAAATGGGGGACTTTGCTGGACATGTGAGGTTGCCCTTCCCACCCTCAGGGGCTCAGCCAGCCCTGATGTCCCGCATCCCACGGAGCGTTTGGTCCCCTGAAACACATGACATGGAACTAGACAAAAGGACCAATTTACAGCAGAGGAGGTGCCCAGTGGGCCCGTGGCCATGGGATCCCCGGGCCCATCATACGCTGACCACCCAGAAACTGCCAGCCTGATGGAGCAATAGGGAGAGGCCATGGGGCCAGTGTGGAGGCTGCACCCCACAAGGAGGCGCTGGGCGGCACACAGAAGTCAACTGCCCACACAGAGGCCGTGCCCTGTAGGTAGACCATGTGGCTCTGGGAAGCAGAGAAGGGAGCAGTGCCGCCTGGGGGCTCTGCACTCCCCATCCCTGCAGCTGTGGCACCTGGGGCAAAGACACAGAGACCACTTCACGAAATGTTAAGCTCCCTGGTGCAGAGAGACCAGTGGCAAAGAAAGGAGTGGTCCTCCCCCAGTGAAGAAGATAGCAGATGCTGCTTGACCCCAGGGGTAAGGAATGGGCCTGGTGCCCTGCAGATCCTCAAGGCACCTCCAGCACCCCTGACCAGTTATGATGGCAACTGCACCAGGACAGCAGCCTTGGACTGCAAAGGGCACAGAGGCCACAGTCACCTCACCAGGTGAGCCACTGAGATCCGCTGAGACACTAGCTGAGGCTAAATGGACCTGGGACTGGCAGAAGGAGGGGCGATCGTGTCCCCACCCCTGGCCGACTGCAGCCACCCTATGGCCTTTCTGTGCAGACTCCCTGGGGAAAAAACAGCCAGGATGCTGCAGGGAGCTGCAGAGCACAGCAGGCACACCCGCTCCCACCTTCAGTGAGCTTCCTGGGAGGGCTGCTGTTAGCCCGCCACTATGCCTGGCCCTGGGTGTGTCCCTTGGGCTCAGGGAGCTGCCTCCCAGGGTGCTGCCCCAAGGAGCAGTTACACCCAGGACACAGACCCTGGCCCTCAGAGGCCTCCTCACACCAGCTCACCTGAGACTCTGCATCTGGGGGTCCAACTCCCAACACAGCTCTTCTAGCCGGGAGAAGGCACCTGCACCTGGTGTTCCCCTAGTCAGAGTCCCCCCAGCAGGGCAGCTATCTAGACCCAATCATGCTACCAACGACTCCAGGACAGTGCAAGTCACTCAACTCTCTGCCCAAGTTTCCAAAGTGAGGTAGCACACTCACCATGGTGGGATTTGGAAATCAAAACTGCTCGGGGAGAGGGCTCTGGCCCTGCTACACCCCTCACCTGCCACAGGGGCCAGTAGACCCCCACAAGCAGCAGAACTGCCCACCTTGACATCACCTGATTTGCCTACCCTGACATCACCTGACTTGAGTGACAAGTCATCCAGGTTCTCTGGGTTCTGGGCATCAGCCACCCTGGGAGAGCTCATGGCCAGCAGGACACAACAGGCCCAGACTCTCTCTGCCGACTGCTCAGTCCAATCTCTACCTCAGAGCTCCTGAGCACCCCGGGAGGCAGGACTGAGGACCTGGCACAAGCATCAGTGTCCACAGGGGCATGAAACTACCAGGGTAAACTCCTCAGTGCAAGGGGTGGGAGCAGGCCTGTCCTGGCTCCCTGAGCTCTCCAGGGAGGTCCCAGACAAGCAGGAAATGGCCACCCAGGGCTTTTGCAGCCCCCAGGGGCTCAGGGTGGTGCAGATGGCTAGGCAAACGATGACCGTGCTAAGGATTGGGACAGAGTGGGCAGCCAAGTGGGTGGGTGGACAGATTGGTAGATGAGAGACGGCCGACTGAGTGACAAAGGGACGAAGCGGTTGAAAGAGCAAGTCCCAACCCAGAGAAGCTCGGCTGCCAGATGGGGCAGCAGGCCACGGAATGGGGTCGCGCGCCGAAAAGTACCAGCCTGCGGCCAGATCTGGGATGCAACACCCACAGACCCACTGCCCCCACAGCTGCAGCACATGCACCAGGACGTCCAGGCCCTGAGTGTCCCCCACCCCCTATACTCACCATGACATTCAGGCCCTGCGTGGTGGGCCCCTGTGCCACTATGTACTCGATTCCAGTCTCATAGACATCCATGGGCCGCCGGTACTTGACCACGGTGCCTGCGATGTTAAAGTCCTTGGGGCTGTCCACCTTGTAGTTGCCATTGAAGAAGTAGTAGCCAGCTTCGTCTGCCAGAGCTGAAAGGGCAAAGCTGCCTGTCACACAGCCAGGCAGGCTTGGGGGAGACACTAGCACCAGACCTAGGCACCACACCACATCTACAGCCAGCCCAGCCCTCTGTCATCTTGCCCCAAACACCCTAAAGACAGGAGCCCCCACCTCAGTGGGGCACACGCATCTGCCTGCAGCTGAATTGTGGTCCCAGGCAGTGACTGCGGAGGTAAGCAAGTGCACTTTGCTCTCAGCCCAAAATGAACACCTGGAGCTTGTCTGGACGGCTGCACAGAGCTGTCTGGGGACCCTCTGGGTCCTTCCTGCCAGCTGCCTTTGAAGGGGCTAGAGGCTGCAAAGTGGCAAGCTGGCACTTGTCATTGACCAAGTGGCCTGATGTAGACCAGGAGAGTCGGCAGCCTGTGAAAGGTGCACATCGGATAGTAGGTGTGGCAGGTCTGGGACTAGGTGGCACAGCCAGCTCTGCATGGACTCACCACGTGTGGCGTGTGGCCTGGTCAAGATCCTACCTCTGGTTTCCCCAGCTGGACATGAGCACAGTCCTGGTTGCCTCTTCCAAGTGCCACACTGAGTGACACTGCAGGCCTTCCCGGGGCCCACCCTGAGCTGGCTGACCCCATTCTCTCAACAGAGCAAGGACATCCTGCTGCCCATGCTGGCAGGACCACACCACTGGGCCTGGCTATAGGAGGATGGCCTAGCACATTCTCAGCTGCCCTGGACACTCCCATGGCCTGACTTGGCCCTAAGGGAAGCTCAGGACAGGGAGGAATGTGCCACAGCCCCCCAGAAACCCTGGTGCCAGTGCCCCATCTGCTGAAGAGCTGCCCAGAGCCGGCATGACTATTGGGGCCGTGCCCCTCTGGGTTTGTGGGGCGTGACCAGAGGCAAATCCTGCAGGACTGGGGACAGATGAGAGGAAGCAGCCTGGGTACTCGGGGATACTCTGTCTTCTAAAGGGTATTCCAGGAACCAGCCCACGGGAGGAGAGGACTTCAGCTTCCAAAGTTCCTGATGCTACTTGAGCAGAGGAGTGGGTAGTTGATTTATCATCAGATTGGTGACAAGCAGGCCATGTGTGGGGGGAACATCCTGAGTGCCACGAGCTCAGAGGTACTGCAGACTCCAGTCCAAGCCCTGTGAGAAGGAGCTGCTGGGCGGCTGGTTCAGCAGAGCTTCCAGGTATGTGACCAGGGCCGATCCCAGGCCCTCATCCAAAACCCGTTTCCTGACAGTAATGACCTTCCTCCCTGCGGCTTCCCCAGGGCTCCAAGGCTGTGCTTGGTATTTCCACACGTCTGTCTGAAGAGCAAGAACTTCGCAGCCAGCTCAGAAAGCCCGGAGTTTCCTGGCCTCTGCACTCACCCAGCGAGCCGGTGACAAAGCAGCCAGAGTGGTGGGGCTTGGGGGGTAGCCATGCCTGCTCCGGACAGGGAACAGTTCCCAAGGCAGTGGACACCCTGAGGCCTGCAGCTTGCTGCCCTGCAGAGCCAGGAGCACCTGGACCCCCCAGCACCCACACTGAGGGTTAGCCACTGGGCTCTGGACAGGGGCAGCGGATTCTGGGGCTGCCTTCTAGCCTGAGGGGCTTCAGCAAAGCCATCCCATCTAGCACGTCTGTCTCCCTGGCCCATAGCTGGAGATCCTGAGGCCCCAGAGAGATGGAGCAGGTGGGAAGAGCGAGCCCAGGTAATGTTGGGTTTGGGAATATACCTGAGAACAGCATCCCCACACAGCCTGGGTCCTACTCTGCCCTGCACCGGGAAAAGTCAAGCATAGAGTGGCCACAAGTGTCAGCACCAGCCCCTCGTGGGGGTGCACATAGGGCACACTGCCAGACCAATGCTGCAACTCCACAGAGAGCCCTTCCAAAAGTCATCACCAAGAAACAGCCTGTCCTCCAAGTTAGAGGACACTACCCAGTCCGGTACCTGGCCCACGCCTGCCACTCAACTTCCCAGTGGACATCACCCACCAGCTAGACCTGTGCATGGAACCCACCTCTGTTTCTCTGTAGCTCATGACCTTGGAATGGCCATGTATTCCCCCTCAGCACTACCTGCCTATGTTACCTCCTCAGACTTACTCCCTCCCCTGCAGGGGCCAACACCCCAGCTCCCTCTTACACCAGGGAACCTACCACCTGATGCCACAACCCCCTGCCCTGTCCAGCAGCTCTAAGAACAAGGTCCTCCGGTGCGTGGAGGTGAAGTCTGCACAGCAGGCTCCTGGGCCATGCCCATACCACTTGGCCATCCCGGTCCTGAAGGAGGGGACCCAGGGTCAAGCACCCCTTTTCCACCACCCATGACGCCCCACAATGCCCCATGATTGAAAGCTTGTGTGCGCAGCTGCCAGTCCCAGCTCACCCACCCAGCACGTCAGCTGACTTCTTCCTCTCCACAATCTGGATGTCTCGGGCGCCGGCTGGGATATGGGTCACCAGAGAGTAACCTGGGGGCAAACAGAGGATGGTGAGAGTTCCCACCATCACTGGCTGCAGCAAATCCCTCAACTGAGGAGCATCTCAGGGAAGGGGTGAGGCCAGCTGACACCACTGCCTCTGGATTGTGGACAGCCCTAGACAGCGCTCCCCACCTCCAGAACAGAGGACGACTGTCTAAGGGCTGACCTGCCACTCACAGATATCTGTCCGAGAGGCTGACCCACCCTGCCAGGCACCTGCCCAGCCTCACTCTTTCCTACCAAGGCCATGGGTGGCACATTGGTGCTGCCCCAGCCCCTCCAGGGGACACCAAGGAACATAGGAACCTTGAATATGCTGATATCAACAGACTTCAGCCCTGCTCTTCCACATCACCTGGGAGACCTTGGGCAATGGCTGGAGCCCTGGCAGCCTGTGTACTCCCAGCTGGGACCTGAGCTTTGTCATTATTGTTTTTATTTATTTATTTTTATTATTAAATCATAGCTGTGTACATGAATACTATCCTGAAGTACAGTGTGTTGTTTCTATATACAGTTTGAAATACTTTCATCCAACTGGTTAACATAGCCTTCATGTCATTTTCTTAGTTATTGTGTTAAGACATTTA
>CAUYQV010196784.1:0-51487 GCA_963574575.1 Galagoides demidoff | reverse complement strand
TCTACTTAGTTACCTGAAGCAGAAATTAGACATCATCCTTGGTTTACCTTTTTTAATTTCACTTTTTTTTTGAGACAGAGCCTCAAGCTATCTCCCTGGGTAGAGTGCCATGGCATCACAGCTCACAGCAACCTCCAACTCCTGGGCTCAAGCGAGTCTCCTGCCTCCGCCTCCCAAGTAGCTAGGACCACAGGCGCCCACCACAACGCCCGGCTGTTTTTTGGTTGCAGCCATCATTGTTGTTTGGCGGGCCCGGGCTGGGGACTCGAACCCGCCACCTTAGGTGTACGTGGCTGGCGCCTCAGCCGATTGAGCCACAAGCGCTGAGCCCTCAAACTTTTTAAACAGGGGGCCAGATCACTGTCCCTCAGACCGTTGGAGGGCCAGACAGTGGGCCTCAGGACAAGTCGGCTGCTAAGCAGGACAGACAGCGGCAGCAAAAAAGATCCTGGTGGGCTGGATAAGTATCCTAGGCGGGCCGCAGTTTGAGGACTCCTGGTCTTGTTATTTACACCCAATTAATAGATCATTCCTAGAAAAAACTAAGTTCTATGAGGGCAGGGATTATTCTTCCTAGTTTTTCCTTCCTAAGTGTAGTATGATCTTGGAATGCTTTGGGTTTGTAAGAGGAGAACAAATAGTTTCTGTTAATTGCCACTCGATAAAACTGAACTCAAAGCAGATAGTTCTCAGTCTTCTAAGTAGGACCTTGTTTGCCTATCAGTATGATGCAGTTCTTCTCTCTCAAAGAAAATAATTAAACTATTAGAATCCTTGAGGTTGGTGTTATTTTTGCAGATATTGTCCTGATCTACAGAGCTAAACTGGGACTCAAACCAGGATTTCTAAACTGTGGAACTTGAACATTGTGCTTAAGAATTGTATAGAATATGGGGCACCAGTGGTTACGGCACCAGCTGCTCTGGGGCTGGTGGGTTTGAACCTGGTCCAGGCCTGCTAAACAGACAAACAAATAAACAAACAAAAAAAATAGCTGGGCATTGTGGTGGGCGTCTGTAGTCCCAGCTACTAGGGAGGCTGAGGCAAGAGAATTGCTTGAGCCTGAGTTTGAGATTGCTGTGAGCTATGACACCACCTCACTCTACTGAGGGTGATGAAGTGAGGCTTTGTCTCAATAAAAAGAAAAAAGAATTATATAGAATACTGTCAGAAGTGAAGGTAGTTTTGATTATCATGCTGCTATTAACTAGCAGTCTAAATGCATTTATAACCCGATTTCTGTCTAGATAACTGAATTTTCAGAATTACTGAGCTGTAAAATTTTAGAATGTATCATTGTTCCTACGTAAGTAAATTAAGCTTGGTGATTCTAGTAGCATATTTGTCCCTGGTTGAGGCTAATGGCCCAGAGTATTTTCCTTTGATGACTTTGCTTCAGAGAAAAGTCGCCTTGTAGTAAAGGGAGTAATTTCATAAACAGTGGAATTGCTAGGAGATTAGTAGAGATGAGGGCAGTGAAGTATACTGAAGGAACACTGAACTGAAAGCTGAGATTTCAGGGTCTGGTCCAATTATTGATATTAAGCATTGTGGGACCTTGGGCAATCACTTGATCTATTCTGGGTTTTAGTTTTCCCATTTTAAAAATAAAAACATTGAACTATCATCTCTAGTTCCCAGTGATGCAATTTCAGGATCAGTTCTTAGAATAATTATCTGCTGGTGTTGGACTTTCTATTCTAGCATCTAGACAGATTATAGTGATGTTTATGTCCATTGCCTAGGAATATTTATTGATAAATGCCTGGATTGTCTGATTTCTAAGCAGAGCACAGACTGTGACTTCTGACCAAGAGAAACGTTTGCTACATCAGCTTCGAGAAATCACCAGAGTCATGAAAGAAGGAAAATTCATTGACACGACCTCCCCAGAGAAAGAAGCTGAAGAGGCACCTTACATGGAAGACTGGGAAGGTAAACAGTGTCTTTTTATTTCTTTATTAGCTGTGTGTCCAGAAAAGAGATACTATAATTTTTTTAAATTCAGCTTTATTACTGAAGTATAACATATGCACAATAATATTCACCAATTTTAAATGTACTGATGAGTTTTGACAAATGTATAGATTTTGTGTAATCACACCATGGACTTGATATAGAACCTTTTCCTCACTCCAGAATGTTCCCTCTTCTTTGGAGCTAATCCCCTTCTCTTGCCCCTGTCAATAATAGAATATTTTCTGCTTTTGCCTTTTCTGTATAAGTGGTTCATACCGCCTATGCTTTTTGGTTTCTGACTTCTTTGATTAACATTATGCTTTCAAGATTCATGTGTATTGTTGTGTGTATCACTATACAAGTCTTTGTTTGGATGTTGCTTTTGAGTATATATCCAGGAGTGATATTTCTGATGGCAAGTGTATATTTATTTTTATTAGAACTGTCAACCTGCTTTCCAAAGTGACTCTACCCTTTTGCCTTTTCAGTAAAAGTGTATGAGAATTGCATTACTCCATATCCTTGCTAATACTTGGTATTGTCAGTCTTTTTAATTTTAGCAATACTAGGGCATATATAGTGGGTATTTCAGTTGTGACTGAAATATGCATTTCCCAATGATTAATAACATTGAACTTTTTTTTTTTTTGAGACTAAAGTCTCAAGCTGTCGCCCTGGATAGAGTGCTATGCCATCGTAGCTCGCAGCAACCTCCAACTCTTGGGCTCAAGCCATCCTCTTGTCTCAGTTTTTCTATTTTTAGTAGAGATGGGGATCTCATTTTTTGCTCAGGTTGGTCTTGAACTTGTGAGCTCTAGCAATCCACCCACCTTGGCCTCCCAGAGTACTAGGATTATACGCGTGAGCCACTGTGCCTGATGATGTTGAACATTTTTTTCATGTGCTTATTTACCATCTGTTTATCTTTGAAGTGTCTGTTCAAATTGTTTGCCAGTTTTTAAATTGAGTTGATTATGTTCTTACTTAGTTACAGGAGCTCTTTATATATGTTGGATATAAGTTCTTTATCAGTTATGTATTTTGAAAATATTTTCTCTTAACCTATGGCTTGCTCTTTTATTTTCTAACAGCATCTTTCAAAGGAGAGAAGTTTTAAATTTTTAATGAAATAAAATTTATCATCTTTTCATTTTATGATTCACATTTTTGTGTTCTGTTTAAGAAATCCTTGCCTAACCCCAGGTTTGCCTACTTTCTAAGTTTTCTTCCTGAATTTATGGTTCCAACTCTTAAAAGTAGGCCTGTGATTTTAATTGCAATAGATGGTATAAGGTATCAGGACTGAGGTTTGTTTTTTTTCCATATCAAATGCTTGATTGTTCTGGCTCCTTGTCTTACATTAATTACCTTGGCACATTGGTTGAAAATCAGTTGACCACGTATGTGTGTGTCTGTTCTGGAGCCTATTCTGTTCCGTTGATCTATGTATCTATAATTTTACCAATATCACTGTCTTTATTACTGTGTCTTTACAGTAAGTCTTTTTAAAAAATTTTTTTATTAAGTCAAATACACATAGATCATGGATACATTCATGCATATGTGGGGTACAATGTCCTGATTTTTTTTTTATACAATCTAACATGGTTACATTAAACCAATCAACATAGCTTCACCTCATTTACTTGATTATTGTGCCAAAACATCTATACTCTACATTTCACAGATTTGACTTGTACCCTTGTCACATGTTCCATAGGTGTGATCCCTCTGTCGAACCTCCCCCTTCCCTTCCCACTCCACTTCTCTCCATCATCTTGGGCTATAGTTGTGTTCTATTTTTTACAAGAATGTGTGAGTAAATATAAGTAGGTTTCATAGGAGTACTGAGTACATTGGATACTTTTTCCTCCATCCTTGAGAGACACTTTACTCAGGAGGATATGTTCAGATCCCTCCATGTAAACATAAAAGAGATAAAGGCTTCATCTTTTTTAAGGCTGCATAGTATTCCATGGTATACATATACCACAATTTATTAATCCATTCATGGGGTTGATGGGCAGTAAGTCTTGAAATTAGGTAGTATAAGTTCTTTTTTTTTTTTTTTCAAAATGTATTAACGATTTCATGTAAGTTTACAGTGTGTTAGTTTATATGAAAAAGCCTGATGGGATTTTGGTTGGCATTGCATTGAATCTTTAATTTGGAAGAATTGATATTATAATAATATTGAATCTTTGAATTCATAAGCCTGTAGTCCTTCATTTATTTAGGTCTTTAAAAATTTCTCTTATCAATGTTTTATAATTTTCAGTGTATAGGTCTTGCACATATTTTATAAATTTATCCATATGTAGTAGTTTATATTTCTTATGATATAGTGGTGTTTAAAAATTTTGTTTACTACTATGTAGAAATATAATGGAATTTTGTATTCTGACCTGGTATTTTATGACCTTATGAAATGTTCTTAGTTCTGGTAGCTTTTTTAAACATGTAGATTTCTTAGGATTTTTTATATAGACTATCAGATTGTAAATAAGACAGTTTTACTTCTTCCTTTCTAACATGTCTTCCTTTTTATAATTTTTCTTGCCTCATTATATTGGCTAGATCTTCTCCCAAATGCTGATGAGGAGTGGTGAGGGCAAACATCCTTCTTTCCTGCTATCAGGGGGAAAATACACATTCTCTACTGATATGATGTGAGCTAAGCTGATGGTTTTTCTTGGGTGTTCACTTTCAGGTCGAGGAAGCTACCTTTTATCTGTATTTTGCTGGGAGTTTTTACCCATGAGTGGGTATTGAATTTTTGTGAATATACTTTTAAATGAACTGAGATGATCATATTATTTTTTCTGTTTTAGTTGGTTAATATAGTGAATTACATTAATTTTTAAATATTAAAACAACTTTACATTCCTAGGATAAACCCTACTTTGTCATGATGATGTATGTGGCTAGATTGAATTTACTAAGGATTTTTTTATGTTTATGAGAGATACTGGTTTGTGATTTTCTTTTCCTAGAATGTCTTTGGTTTTGATTTCAGGGAAATTCAGGGCCTCATAAAATGTGTTGGGGTATGTTTTTTGTTCTGTTTTCTGGAAAAGTTTATATAGAATTTGCTGTCATACAAGTATTAGGTAGAATTCTCCATTGATACTTACTGTGACCTGGAGTTTTCTTTGTGGGAAGACTTCTAACTATAAATTTAATTTCTTTTAATAGATACAGTGCTATTCAGTTATCTATTTCTTCTTGAATGAACTAAAATGGTTTGTATCTTTCAAGGAACTTACGTATTTCACCCAAATTACCAAACCTATTATTAGTATAAAGGTGTTTTTAATGCTTCCTCATTATCCATTTTATGTATATAAGATCTATAGGAGTGTGCCCTGTTCTTTTCCTGATACTGACAATTTGTTATCTCATTTCTTTTCCTGATTAGACTTGCCAGAGGTTTATCAACTTTCTTGATCTTTTCAAAGAACTATATTTTTTATTTCATTTGTTTTTTTCTATTTTTTTTTCTTTTTCCTATTTCACTGATTTTTCTATTCCCTTCCTTCTGTTTAATTTGTCTTTATTTTGTCATTCCTTTTCTAATTTCTCCAAATGGAAGCATAGATCCATAATCTATTTTCTTCAGCCATTGTTTCATTAATGGTCTTTTTTTTCCCCTCTCCTTCTGACTTTCCAATTGCACACAGGTTTGATATTGCCCCCCAGTCATGTATGGTCTATCCATTTTTTTTCCAGTCATTTCTCTTACATGGTTAAATTTTGAAGTTTTTTTTTGAGGTGTTTTCAAATTTATTGATTTTTTTTCTTCTGCAGTATCTAATCTTAATCCTATTCTATATGTTTTTAATTTTAGATATTATAACTAAAATTATTGTATTGTATTTTCTTAAACATGTAAGGCCTATTTAGAATAGCTTTGTGATAGCTAATAATTTCATCATTTGTGTCATTTCTGGATCCATTTCTAGTGATTGACTTTTCTCCTGGTTATGGGTTTAATTTTCCTTCCTTTTTTACATGCTTAGTTGGTTTTGACTAGATGATGGGTATTTCAGATTTTACATTGTTAGATGCTGGATTTTGTTTTAGAACTTTAAATAATGTTGGACTTCATTCTGACCAGAAATTAGTTGAATCTCTTAAAGGTTTGTTTTTAAGATTTGTTAGACTAGGTCTCGAGCAGCCTTTATCTAGGGCTAATTTAGCCCCACTAGTAAGCCTGATGCCCCACAAAATCCTTCCACTGCAGCTAATGAGAACATGAACTGTTCCCCAGTGTGTGAGAACTCCAGAAAGGTTTAAACCTACTGCTTTTAGCAGTTATTTTCCAGGCCTTGGATAGTTCTTTCCCATTTTATACAGATCTGTACTCAGCTAAAAATATGAAGAGGTCCCTCTGCAGATCTCCAGAGGTCTTTCTCACAAAGGTTCATACTTCCTACTGTTCTTTCCTGTAAATTCTAGGTGCCCTGGCCTGCCTGAACTCTGATCTTTGTTTTCCCAACTCAGTGAGACCACTGAGCTTGCTTTTCCTTCTCTGAGGAATTATTCCACACTGCCTATTATGCATTTTTGAAAATTGGTGCTTCAATATGTTTTGTTTGGTGTTCTAGTCATATAATGTAGGGATAGAGAGTCCCCCTGCCTCCATTAATGCCAGAAGCAGAAGTGAGACCCTGCACATCTAACACCAAGATAATTCCAGATATCCTCACAGGGTGCATGAGAGGAGCCTTGAAAAGATGACTGTATGTCCTGACTATTTAGCTGGTAAGAACTTTTTCGGCATTATGAACTTTGAGTTGATTTTTGTATTTAGTATGAGATGAGGGTCTGATTTCATTCTTACCCATGTAAATTTCCAATTTCCCCAGCACTATTATTAAAGAGACTGTCCTTTGCCATTGCTGATTTTGGGCATCTTTGTTGAACATCAACTGACCATAATGTGTGGATTTATTTCTGTTCTGTTCTATGTGCTTGTTTTTAAATCAGTACTATGCTGTTTTGATCACTGTAGCTTTGTAGTAGATTTGGAAATCAGGTAGTGTGATGCCTCTGGCTTTTCTTTTTGTTCAAGATTGCTTTGACTATTTAGAGTCTTGTGGTTCTCTATGAATTTAAAGATTGTGT
This sequence comes from Galagoides demidoff, assembly GCA_963574575.1. Lineage (NCBI taxonomy): Eukaryota > Metazoa > Chordata > Mammalia > Primates > Galagidae > Galagoides > Galagoides demidoff. Next base: position 44,401 of record CAUYQV010196784.1, on the reverse strand, counting down.
TTTCTCTTCCTGTGAAAATTGTCATTAGAATCTCGATAGGGATTGTATTGAATCTCTAGATTGCTTTTGATAGTGTGAAATTTTAACAATATTCATTTTTCCAGTCAATTAACAATGGGGTATCTTTACATTTACTTATGTTGTCTCTGTTTCTGTCATCGGTATTTTATAGCTTTCAGTGGATCTTTCACCTCTTTGGTTAAATTTATTCCTAAGATTATTTGTTTATTTATTTATTTATTTTTGAGACAGAGTCTCAAGCTGTTGCCCTGGGTAGAGTGCTATGGCATCACAGCTCACAGCAACCTCCAACTTGTGGGCTTAAGTGATTCTCTTGCCTCAGCCTTCCAAGTAGCTGGGCCTACAGGCACCCACCATAATGCCCAGCTGTTTTGTTGTTGTTGTTGTTGTTGTTGTTGCAGTTGTCTTTGTTGTTTTAGCTGGCCTGGGCCGGGTTTGAACCCTCCAGCCTTGGTGTATATGGCTGGCACCCTACCCACTGAGCTTCAGGCGCCACCTGTTTTTTGATTTTTTTGATAGTTCATTGTTAATATGTAAAAACAATTTTGAATTTTGTATGCCGATTTTGTCTCCTGAAAGTTTACTGAATTCATTTATTAGTTCTAGACTTTTGGGGGGAGATTCTTTAGGGGTTTCTATATATAAAATATATAGGTCACTACATATAGACTGTGTTATGGGCCATTGCTGTACTTCCAGGAAGCATAGTCCATAGCAGGTGTACTCAAACTACAGCCTGCAGGCCACATGTGGCCCACTGAGGACATTTATCCGGCCTGCCAGGTGTTTTTGCCGCCACTGCCTATCCTGCTTAGCAGCCGACTCGTCCCAGGGCCTGCAGTCTGGCCCTCCAACGGTCTGAGGGACAGTGAACTGGCCCCCTCTTTAAAAAGTTTGAGGACCCCTGGTCTATAGCATCCTTTCTGCTTCACTATATGAGTGTCCAGCTTCTTGGATTATTGGTGTTACTGGGAGGGCTTTATTTGTTTCTATCCATGCAGATTTTATGTTTTTTGATTTTTATGAAAGTTTCTCAAAACTTTCATAATGACCAAGATACACTTTTGTCAGCAGATACAGTTAATTCACTTCTTTTCCTATTAGGATGCCTTGTATTTCTTTTTCCTGCCTAATCATTCTGACTTGGACTTTCATACATGTCAAATAGAAGTGGTAAGAATGAGCATCCTTGTCTTGTTCTTGATTTTAGAAGAAAAGCTTTCATCTTTTCATTGTTAATTAACTAGTATATTAGCTAATAACTTATATGTAGCTTTTTTCTTGAGGCATAATCCTCAACATGATAAAACAACAGAGTTTTTATCATGAAAAGGTACCGAATTTTGTCAAGTAGCCTTTTCTGCTTATATTGAGGCGATCCTATGGCTTTTATCTTTGATTCTGTTAATGCAGTGTGTCATATTTGTGATTTGCATATGTTGGTTTGCATTTGTATCCAAGAGATGAGTGAATGATCCTTTTAATGCAGTGGTGAATATGATTTTGGTGGTATCTTGTTGAGGATTTTTGCATCTGTGTTCTCAGGGATATTGGCCTATAATTTCTTTTCTTGTGTCATTATCTTTGGTATCAGGGTACTGCTGGCCTTGTAAATTGAGTTTGAAAGTTTCCCCTCATGTTCAATTTTTTGAGTTTGAGGATTGATATGGTTTTAGTTTTTCTTTCAATATTTGGTAGAATTCATGAAGCCATCAAGTCTTGGACTTCTTGAGGGAAACTTTGTTACTGAGTCTACTTATTCATTATTAGTATGGTCAGATTTTCTATTTCTTTGTGATTAAATCTTGCTAAGTTGTATGCATCTAATAATTTATTCATTTCTTCTGGGTTATCTAATTTATTGGCATACACTATTCATAATAGTCTTAGTTGATCCTTTGTGTTTCTGTGCTATCAGTTGTAATGTTTCCTTTTTGATTTCATTTCCAATTATATTTGAGTCTTCTCTTATTTTTTCTTAGTCTAGTAGCCAAAGTCAATTTTATATCTTCCAAAAAAAGAGCTGTTAGTTTCATTGATCTTTTCCATTGTTTTTTCTAGTCTTTGTTTATTTCTGTTCCAATCTTTATTATTTCCTCTCTTCTACTAACTTGAGGCTTAGTTTGTCCTTTTTCTAGTTCCTTGAAGTCTAACATTAGGTTATTTGCAATATTTCTTCTTTTTTGATGTAGGCATTTATTACTGTAAACTTTTCCCTTAGAACTGCTTTTGCTGCATCCTGTAAATTTTGGTGTATTATGCATATGTTTTCATTTCAAAACATCATGTCCCAATTTCCCTTTTAATTTCTTCTTTGACTCATTGATTGTTTGGGAAAATGTTTAATTTCTACATATTTGTGAATTTTCTGAACTCCCTCCTGTTACTAATTTCTGCTTTTATACCCTTGTGGTCAGAAAAGATATTTGATACGATTGCAGTCTTTTTAAATTTGAAAGACTTGTTTTGTGACCTATATAATCTTCCAGGAATTATGTTCTATGGATGTGCATTTTGGAAGAACATGTATTCTGCTGCTGTTGGATAGAATATTCTATATATCTCTGTTAGGTACATTTGTTCTAAAGTGAAGTTCAAGTTCAATGTTTCTTTATTGATTTTCTGTTTTGTGAACTGTCCATTGTTGAAAGTGGGACAATTGAAGTCCCCTACTATTATTGTGTTGCGGTCTGTCGCTCCCTTAATATCTACTGATATTTACTTTATGCATTTAGGTGCTCTGATATTTGGGGCATATATATATATTTATAATTGTTATGTGTTCTTGATTAACTGACCCCTTTATCATTATGTAATGACCTTTTTGTCCTGTTTTATGGTGCTGTACTTAAAGTCTATTTTATTTAATTATAGCTATCATTATTTTGTTTTGGTTTTCATTTTCATGGAATGTCTTTTTCCTTCCTTTAACTTTCAACCTTTGTATATCCTTAAAGGTACAGTGTCTTATAGGCAGCATATAGTTGGGTCTTAATCTATTCAGCTACTCTGTCTTTTAATTGGATAATGTAATCCTTTTATATTCCCAGGTAATTATTAATAAGTAGGAACTAACTGCTACCATTTTGTTAATTGTTTTTTGGTTGTTTCATAGATCCTGTGTTCCTTTCTTCCTCTCTGGCTGTCTTCGTTTGTAATTAAAAGTTTTTCTCTAGTAATATGATTTGATTCCTTACTTATTACCATTTATGTATCTACTATAGGTTTTTGCATTTGGTTACCATTTGGCTTACATAACACATTCTACAGTTATAACAGGCCATTTTAAGTTAATAACAAGTTGACTTTTGTTTTTGAGATAGTCTCACTCTGTTGCCTAGGTTAGAATGCAGTGGCATCAGCCTAGCTCATAGCAACCTCAAACTGCTGGATTCAAGTGATCCTCATATCTCAGCCTCCTGAGTAGCTGGGACTACAAGTGCCCTCCACAATGCCTGGCTTATTTTTTCTATTTTTAATAGAGGTGGGGTCTTTCTCTTGCTCAGGCTGGTCTCAAATTATTCAGCCCTGCCTCCCAAAGTGCTAGGAGTACAGGTGTGATCCATCACACCTGGCCCAAAATCTTCTTTCACTTTTGACAGTTTGATAGTATGTTTCGATATAGTTTTACTAAGATCAAGTCTGATTGACTTGGTGTTCCTGTACCTGGATATGTATATCTTAACCTAGAATTGGAAAGTATTCTATTATTTCTTTGAAATTTCTACCCTATTGTCTCTCTCATCTCCTTCTTGAACTCCTATTCCTCAAAGATTTGTTCTTTTTTTTTTTTTTTTGCTGCAGTTTTTGGCCAGGGCTGGGTTTGAACCCACTACCTCTGGCATATGGGGCTGGCGCCCTACTCCTTTGAGCCACAGGCACCCCGAAAATTTGTTCTTTTGATGCTGTCCCATAAATCCTGCAAGGTTGATTCCTTTTCTTTTTCTTACCTGATTATATATTTTCAAATAATCTCTCATTGAGCTCACAGTTCATTCTTCTGCTTGATCATTTCTGCTATTAATGCTCTCTATTGCATTTTTAAAAATTTCATTGATTATATTTTTAGCACTAGATGTTTTTATATATGTAACTTCAATCAATCTCTGTTGAATTTCTCATTTTGTTTATTAATTGTTTTCCCAATTTCAGTGAATTATTTCTCTGTATTTTCTTTTTTTTGAGACAGAATCTCACTATGTCACCCTTGGTAGAGTGCTGAGGTGTCACAGCTCACAGCAACCTCCAAATCTTGGGCTTAAGCAATTCTCTTGCCTCAACCTCCCAAGTAGCTGGGACTACAGGCACCTGCCACAATGCCTGGCTGTTTTTTGGTTGTAGTTGTCATTGTTTGGCAGGCCTGGGCTGGATTCGAACCCGCCAAACCCAGTGTATGTGGCTGGTGCCCTAGCTGCTGAGATACAGGCACTAAGCCTATTTCTTTGTATTTCCTTTCTATTCACTGAACTTCCTTGAAAATTATTATTTTGAATTCTTTGTGAGGCAGTTCATGTATCTCTATTTCTTTCTTTCTTTCTTTTCTTTTTTTTTTTTTTGCAGTTTTTGGCCAGGGCTGGGTTTGAACCCACCACCTCTGGCATATGGGGCTGGTGCCCTACTCCTTTGAGCCACAGGCACTGCCCTATCTCTATTTTTTTAGGGTCTGTTTGTGAGGATTTTTATTCATTTGTGTGATCATGCTTCCTTGATTATTCTTGGCTGTGCACTGGTATCTGCACATTTGAAGAAGCAGGAACTTATAACTTTGTAGATGGCTTTATCTGAGAATATCATTCACCAGTCAGTCCATTCTAGAGTTGGTATGACCTGCAGGAAATCTTGTTACTGAAGTGTTCAGGCTGGCTGGCCTGGTGCTAAGTCCATTGTGTTAGGCCTGAAGCCTGGATCCAGTAGGGTGGACCTATTGATTGCATAATTGAGGGTAGTCCTGGAGCATCAATCCATGTACATGAGATTACGCCTGGGCCCTGTATCTTGAGGGAGGAGCTGGTCTGAAGTCTAGGTATACAGGGCTGACTTTAAGCTAGAGTACGCCTTGAGCTTGAGTCTGCAGAAGCCAAATAGGTACTAGGATGGTCATGGTGGCCAGCTACACTGGGAGAGGCCTGGAGCCTGAGTCCATAGGGGCTTGCTTGGGGTTAAGGCAGTCCTGGTGCTTGAGTCTGCATGGTTGTGCCTGAATGCAGTATCCATGAGAGCTGATTTGTGTCCTGGGGCTGTGGGGCCCAACCTGGACCCAGGTTCATAGGGGTAGTCCTGGAGCCTGGAGTTGTTTGGACTAGCCCAACATTGGGGCTACAGGACTAACTTGATACTGAGCAGGCCTGTATCCATGGGTGATAGCCTGGTACCTGAAGCTACTAGGGATGCCAACCTGGTGCTGGGGTAGACCTAGAGCCTGGGGCCACAGTTGCTGGACTTGCACTCAAATGGTCACATGGAGTCTATCTGCAGGGGCTAGCCACAAGGCTGGGGGCAGGAACAGGTATGATGATGAAGGTTTTCAGGGTGGATCTGGAACCTGGAACCTGAGTCTTTATGGCCTTTCCTCTTAAACTAAGCAGATAATCAATGAAAATCCAAAGGTAAGCTTTGTTGCTGGTGTGAGGAGAAGATAGGGGCATGCCAGCAAATGGACTTCTCTTAAGCATTCAGTGGTCAGCATCTAACAAGTAAGCAGCTTCCCCAGTCCCTGTCCTTGACCAAATAGCCTGTGAGTCCCTTGGGTAGGTTAGCATTATATCCACAGCAAGTTAAGCCTCAGAATAAAGACTGCATTGGCAAGATTCTTAATATACTATTGTCAGAGCTGGTGAGGCTATTATAAGATGGACAGTTTTTACATCACTGGTAGGACTAAAAATTTATACCACTCTTCTGGAAAGTAATTTGGCAGAGTATAAAAAGGGCTTTTAAAATGTCAATTTCTTTTGGTCTAGTTTTCATATTATAGAATTCTATCTTAAAGAATTAAGGAAGTGGTCATGGATTTACACTCAGATAATATAACTGCTATAATACTTATAATAGGGGAGAATTGGAAAGAATCTTTCTTGCAGAAGAGGAATGGTAAATCATGTCAATTATGTAGCTGTATGGTGAGATATAATATTTTGCAGACAACTTTCAAGTGCTTAATGACATGGAAAAATGCACACAATATAATGTTGAATAAGAAAAATCAGGTTATAACATTTTAGGCATAGTGTAGTCCTTCTTTATTTATTAAAAAGGGGGGAAATATATGTTTATATGTGGTAAAAAGCCTAAAAGTAAATACAGCAAATTATTATTACCAGGGGATTGTGGGCGGCATGTGTTTTCTTTTTTAAACCTGTCCGCACGTTTTCAAATTTTCTACAAGTAAGTCTATGTGACTTTTATAGTCAGAAAATAACAGTAAATGTAGAAATGTCTCTGTACATCTTACACGGCACCCAAAAAAGACCACTATTTTTCACAATTTGTAGGCAAAAAATAGTTTATGTTAGGGTTGAATTTGCCAATTATCATAATCTGCAAATGGGTTCTGAATCTCCCAGCTTTTTGCATTGTGTCGTGAGCATGGCCACGGGTGCCAGCACTGGCATGTGAGCTCAGCATGGCCCATCTGCTGCTCAGGCTCGCTTGGCTGACACAGATTTATTTCATTTCATTCCTTAATTTGGCAACATTTTCTCCTTCCTCATTATCATAGCTGGGATTCAGTACCAGTGTTACTCATTTTGTTTACCAGTTTGTTGTTTTCTTTTGTTCCATTTTGTGAAGATGAAGAAGCCAACAATGGCTATTCTGTCTTCTGAAAATGCAGTGCTTGTCCTTTGGGATCTTGGGCACGTCTTGCTAAAGCACTTCCTATTTCTGACACTTGCAAGCCATTTCAATTGTTTTGATAAAAAGAAAGCTGCATAGTGTATTTTTCAAAGAGCTGAGCATTCCTTTCCTCTCTTCCCCTCCCCCAAGAAGGATTTGGAAATGGTTCCAAATAGAAATATAAACATTAGCCTTGAGCTGTGTGCTCTCTCCATCTGGTATTTGGTGCATTTTTTAAAATAAAGGCTCATATTGTTTGTTTAATCTCCATCAGTACTGCAAAAGCACAGGGTATGAGATTTACTCTGCCCAAGCACCTTACACTTAAGAAAGGATTTTATCTCAATTGGTTTATATTTCGAAGAGCACTGGGATTGTCAGACAGATTGCTAAGAATTTGCTCAAATGAAACTTTAGACTACTGGAATCGTTTTAGAGATTTCTTGAATGGATTTGGTAGGATAAGATGGCTGCTGCCTGAGAATCCTCTTTGAGACTGACACCCTTTTTTCGAAGAGACATTCTGTGTAAGATTGTGCTGCTTTTCTCTCTAGGTTACCCTGAAGAAACTTATCCAATTTATGACCTTTCAGACTGTATCAAGCATAGGCAAGAAACAATCCTGGTGGATTATCCTGACCCCAAAGAGCCTTCTGCTGAAGAAATAGCTGAAAGAATGGGAGTGAGAGAAGAGGAAGAATCAGGCCATTTGGGTTGGGAAAGTCTGCCCACTGACCCCAGAATCCAGGAAGAAAATTCTGTTACCTCAAGTGACCCTAAAGGAGAAACACATTCCTGCTGTTTTCATGAAGAAGAGGATCCTGCTGTCTTGGCAGAGAATGCTGGATTTAATGCACATAGCTACCAGGAGCAAGAGGAAACCACCAGAGAAGAGTGGTCCCAAGACTTTAGAGAGGAAAGTTTAGGTATCAACGCTGATAAACTGTTTACAGGTAGCATGTTGAGAAAGCGTAACCCCCAAGGTTTAGAGTGAAAACTGAGTCTGGGGAAGTATCCCTTACTCTAGTCCTCAAGGTGACCTTTCTCTCCTCAGATTTCTTCCTTGGCCCTGTACCCTGTACTTCTCTGTGTTCAGATGTCATAGCTATCAGGCCACTACTATGGATATCATGTATCTTTCCTGGTACTCACACACCTGTCACTGCGTAAAACACGGACATTAGTGTGAACACATGACAGCTTTGCTCTTTCTCTTCCTACTTTCCCCCATCAGAGAAGTTGATCCATTGACTAATGACATTTGGTCTGTAGTAATTTCAGATGGGACTGTTGGGGCAAAAGTCCAACTTCCTGCTAGGTGAACAATGGTTTACCTGTGAACAAACTCAGCTTGTAGATGATGAGAACTTAAGGTTGCATGAGTGAAGATTTTAGTTGTCAAGATGCCTTATTCTTTGGGCCTTAAGCAGGTTAGCGATCCCCTGGGGTGAAGAGGACATTTTATCTGTGGGGATGATGGGCCCAGTGCAGGGTAAGACTGTTGCTGAGCTAGAGATTCTTCCTTGCAGTGAGGGTCTTCCTAAGAGCACTGATGGCTGGCTCAGACATCCTTTTTCTCCAGAGTCCAGAGGTCTGTATGGGGGTGTTTTGCTCCGATATTGCCAAGATCTCTAACTTTCTTTACTTTGTTCTGCTTAATAGAACTGCTGAACCCAGAAGTACCTTTGCATCTCTGGTCTTTAGTGGCCAGAGGGAGCTTTAGGTAGAGCCTTTAGTCCCTGCAAAGCCAAGATTTGAAGCTATTGAAACTAGAGGAAGGCATGCCCAAGGATGTCCTGCTCCAAGGGGCTCAGAGGGCCAGGGAGTCAGCAGTAGGGGTAAGAACCTATATACTTATGGACAGTCCTTGCCTAGAAGCTGTTTCTGAACATTGTGCCCTTTGGGAAATTTGTTGTCAAAACCATATAAATTGGAACAGAAATAACAACTGAACTTCTATACAACAGGAAAGAACCAATATATCAATGCCAGGAGAAAAGACCATACGTTCTATATTCAGATATTTGGGTCCTTTGAGAGAGCTTGGGAAAGTAGCAAATAGATTAGGACTAGGAGGATTTTGACCAAACTATGGGCCAATTCTCCAAAATTCTCATCTGTCATGCATCTTCTTAAGACAAGATTCACAATTCTAACCTGAAGGATGTGTAAGTTCAGAGTTTACATTTAAGACTTGAGAGTTTAAAGAGAGCACATTTTCAAGGACATTCTGTCATGAAATGTGAAAAACTGAAAAATTAAGAAATTATGTTAAAGGTAAATAGGGCTGTTAGAGTTCCATTGTGTGTGCCATGGGTAAGATGCCAGGAAAATAGTTAAAAGTCACACTATAAGCGTATAGACTGCTGTTCAGATCATAGTAAGATAATCTGTTAGCTACTATTTTAGGCACTTCTTAAGTGAACAACAGAGAAAAGTCACTGAAGATTGAGTTTATAGAAAATAAATTATCTCTTTGTAGAATATTTGATTTACATTGTAAAGAATGCAGTTTAAAATGTACTGAAGACAATCTAGATATAATATACACTAAATAATAATATAGATGCTTTTTATTGTTTCCATAGGTTTTTTTCTCTGTTATTTCCCTTCATTTACCAGGAGGGATTGATTTCTAAGGAAAGCCTTGGGTCCCTGGCTTAAATTTTTTTGCCTTAGGATACAATACCATTATTAGAGATAAGTACTTTTGTTTCCATCTAGCTTATTCTTTGTTCATTTAGCAGACAGCTACCGGGCTAGGTGCTAGGAACACAAATCCCAATTTCTACACTTAAAAACTCAATTTAACATGGGAGCCTGATAGATAAATGAACTAGGAAGAGGGCTGAGGATCATGAATTCTGCAAGCAGAGAAATGTGAATCATGCCCTGTCCCTGTGTATTCTAGCTTTAGGATCTTGGGTCAGTTCCTTAACTGGTCTGAGTTTTGGCTTCCTCAACCACTTGTAAAATATGGGTAACCAAAGTCCAGGTCTCATAGGGTTGTTATAAGGATTAAATAAGGGTATGTGAAATGGCATAGGTTCTAGCTCATATGTGATAAGCACTCAAGTGCTACTTTGCTTTTATGAAACAAGGGTCTATCCTGTAATTGAGATATGGACCCAGGAGCATTAAGGAAAGAAAAATTATTCTTGCCAGAGTACTTCCAAGAAGCTTCACAGAGAAGGTGGGCCTTGAGGGGTGCTAAGAACTTTTCCAGGTGGACAAGGAAGAGAAAAGACATTTTTGGCAGTGAGAATGGTGATGGAGGCTCGGTGCCTATAGCACAGTGGTTATGGCACCAGTCACAGACACCGAGGTTGGTGGGTTTGAACCCATCCTGGGCCAGTTAAACAACAATGACAACTGCAACAAAAAAATAGCCGGGTGTTGTGGTAGGTGCCTGTAGTCCCAACCACTTGGGAGGTTGAGACAAGAGAACTGCTTAAGCCCAAGAGTTTGAGGTTGCCGTGAGCTGTGATGCCACCGTATTCTACCCAGGGCGACAGCTTGGGACTCTGTCAAAAAAAAAAAAAAGGAATGGTGATAGAAAAAGCAGTAGGTTGTGAAAGTATACACGTTCCCGTATTTTGATGAGGATGCTATATAAAGTGTTACATAATTAGCTCTTTATTTTAAATGTTAGTCTTTGGGAAAAATTGAATTATGAAACTAGTTCGTGCCAGAAGTACTAAGCCCTTCATGATGGCTCTTCTGCCCTAGTCCTTGGTTGGACTGTATATCAGGAATATAGCTGTATATATATGAGAAATTTTGATAAATCTTCAATCATTTAGGATTTAGACAGTCCTTTTTGGATTTTCCAAAATCATTTATCCTTCAGGGATGACATTATGTCATAAACTGGTTTTTGTTGCTATGGTTGCTCTTTCCTCACAGTCTTCTTTTCTCAGAACTAGGGAGCTGTGCTCTTGACCAGTCCCCCTTGCTCTTTGGGCACTGTGGCAGAGGACACATGGATAGTTAGCTTAGGAAACAAATGCTTCTTCTGGGACCATGCTTGGTAAATCAGGTGGATGATCTAGCCAGGAGATCCTCTTTCCTGGTCACAAAGGAACACAAAGTACCTCATTTTAGCTATATGAATAGGGATATGTAAGTTCCAGAAGGTAGGCCCAGGGAGGTATGCTGAGGAGCAGAGATATATTTGGCCTATAGAAACAGTAGCCTGTGAGAACCACACTCTCTACACCTCTATGGCCTGAGTGATTAAATAACTTAGGGTCCAAACCTGAACACTTTGGAAAAAGGGAGATTTAATAATAATTATGCTAAGATAATAGGCATAAACTAAGACTATCCTAGACAGATGGTTACCCTGCCTATGGTCATTTAAGATTTTTCTTCAGGCTGATGACTAAACATACAAAACCCTCTTTCCTTTTTAGAATATCCTGCATATGTATGCTATTTCCTGCACGGGCCATAAGAGATAGGCCGTGGTTCAGGTAAGAAATGCTCTGGGTCACACAGAATAAATGACAGATCCTCCTAATTACCATAACCATTAACCTTTCTATAATATACTTGTCCTCCATTTTCTTTTCTTTCCCAATTTTTAATACAAAGAAAATAGGACTCCATTTTCTCAGGTCATTCTGTATTTATAAAGTGTATATCCCAGGGTGAAGCATGGGACGCGTGCTCTTGATGACAACATCATCAGTAGCAGCATCACTTCATTGTCAAGCCCTGTACTAGTGGCTGTCACATTTGACACCCTATAAGCTACCCTGACTGCCAAGAATGGCTCAAGAGCCATTTTGCAGTCTCTAGGGGACTTCATGAAGTTGTAACCTCCTCCCTCTGGATAGGACCATTAGCTTTCATGTCTGCTTGCTACCACTGCGTCCTTTCTTCCTCTTGGCTGTAAATCTGCAACAAGCTGAAAAGATTCTCAAGCATGTTCAAGTCCTACTTAATTTGATTAGGCTCTGAGCAAGGCCAGAGGAATCAAGTGGCTGGGTCTTCAAGTTGTATCTGCCAATTGAATCTTTTCTACCTTTACCTCTACAGTCCCATCCTGTTCCTAAAGACCAGGCCCTTATGGGATATCTCAGAACCACCAACCCATTCCTATAAGCACAGCAGACCCTGTTAGCTACCTTCTAACCTCATCATTTTCCCAGCCCTTCCTTGCCTGTAAGTGTGATTCTGATGATCTTTAAACTTGAAAGTGTTGGCCAGAGGGAGAGCTTTTACCTACAAGTACTTGGTTCTAAACAAACTATGATCTCTTTGTTACTACCACCCAGCCCAGGCTCCTAGGAAACACTGAATGAATGGTGTAGAAAAAGACCTTTGGAAAAAGAGACATGTCTTTCTCATTTTATGAAAAAAGTACACAGAAGTGTTGAAACAGTTCAAGTTTAATTTGTTGATATATGTCTGTACTTAGACAAACACTAAAGTTCTACAACATACATAATGTCAACATGGGAAAATACCGTTTGTCATTGCACATACCAATAAATAAATACATTTGCTCCAGAATACCAAAGAGTTTATTCAAAAAGTCACTTAATAAAAGCACAGTTTTGCAAATTTGTCTAAAACTCCAGATAATGTTGAACAAAAATAAAATGTTTGACCACTCCAAAATAGGAAAAGACAATCTTGTGCAAATAGACATACATCTTCTAGGCGTTATGAAAAGTGGCTAGATGTGTATTCCCAGCAAGAGAAACGTCACCCATCCTGACCAAGTCCCCTTTGTCACCAAATGCAGGATTAAAGAGACCAGAGTTGGGCTTCCCTTTCTAATTCATTCTAAGTTGCCCTCTAGGAAACTCTGTATCTCAGCGTCAACTCCAGCTATGCCTGGACTTTGATAGGGGAGGGAGGGACAAGAGCACAGAGGAGGAGAGGGTTGTGATGTCTTTCTTAAGAAAGAAAAAAGGCACAGTGATGAGCTAGAAAAGGTAGTAATGAAAGCAAGGAGTACCTTTCATTCACCCTGAATCCTACAGCAAGAGCAAGCTTTGACAGGCCAACATCTGCATCTTGCAGTTAAGGAAATGGACCTGGAGATGTTAACATAGTTTGCTCAATATCACACAGCTATAAAGCGCAGTGGTGCTTTCTGTAAGACTAACTTGCTTCTTCATTTGGTTTTTAATTTAAAAACCTAATCTGTTCCAATACTTCTGCCCCTCCCCCCATATGCTGAGATGACAGAAAATTGCAAACTAGAGGCATGTAAGGACAGGTAGCTTATAAACTCAAACAAAAGCCCATCCCTTGGCCTGTTCCTAGGGGCTGCTACAGGCTTATAAGCCAGGGCCCAGGGCACTGGAGAGTCCCAATTCTGGGTCCTAACTAAAGAATAGTCAAGGCCCCAGTCACAGTGCAGGGCACTGCATGAAAGCCAAATCACTCAGCTATCTGGAAAATATGTGCTCTGGGGGCCACCTGACATCCTGAGGTCACACAGGGATGTCACAGCTGTGGCAAGAAATTATAGAGAAGGGAAGGCCAGTGTTACAGCAGTAAGGGAACACCCGGAGACCCATCTAGGAGATAGAATTTGTGCTTGCATAACAGAGCCACAGACACGGCTTTCCTGGCATCTCCCCTCACTGCAGACTCCATTCTGAACAAAGCCTGGACCTTTTCCTTTGAAATCACCTCTAAATAAATGCTAGGTCTATTTAGAGAGAAGCGCCCTACTACTCTCAGAATGAAGAAAAACTTCTGCTTCTGCAGTTGTGTTGCTCTACTTGTCACTGGAGGCGGCCTCCAAAACCTCTCCTGCCCTGTGATTATCGCACTCCCTGGCTTCCAACACCCGTCCTCGTCATGGGTCTGGACCTCACATGTCCTCTGAACTAGTGTCGTGATTTTTAAGGCACATTCACTAGATTATGTTCAAATTCATCCAAAAACATACATGCAACATACCAGTTTCTTCAGGGAATGCAGAGTGGGAAGTGAAAAACTTAACTTCCTTGGATGGTATTATCCTCTTGCTCAGAACCCTGGGAGAAAGAGCTGGTAATTTCCCAGGTATGCTTCTGTTCCAAAAGCATGAAACAGACGGATAAAATCCACAAGTGATCATGACTACATACTTATTCTTTTCCTGCTCATCCTTAGAAATGTGATAATAAACCTCAGCTGATTATTTGCTGATTGCCCTTTTCCCCAAATACACACAGACACGTAGACAGACACAGATAGACACAGAGCACCTTGAAGCCAGAAGGAAAGAAAAGCTAGACTTGGAGTGGGGGAATTGAACTTCTCTGCTCTCTGCAAGAGAACTGTTCTGGGGCAGAGGGTATAGAGTTTTGGGGTGTGGCTCCAGGAGTCACAGAGCCAGGAGCAGTTACAGAAAAGCTGCCTAAGACCCCAGCTACCCAACACCCTTAGGGACTGCTCATTCCATATTCAACACACCTGCTCATTCAAGGACCATCTGGGGTAGAGTGTGCAAAGGGAAATAACTCTTATTATGGGAGAGGCTCACCCAGGTGGTCTCTAGGAGCCTTGGCAGCTTTATGAGTTCTTGAGCCCATGGCTAGGAGTCACGGAAAACCAGCATCCCTGAAGTGAAGTCTTACGAGCAGACCTTGTAAAGCTGGGTTGCAAGCAGGTAATTCAACTGCTCTTGCTTGTCACTCAATACCCAGCAGCAGTTTTTGTTGCTGAGATTACCCTTCTCCATACCCAGGCTAAGAAAGCTAGGCCCACATTTCCTGATCCTACTAAAGTATCCAGCCAATGCTTTTCTGTGTACTAACGGAGAAAGCAGAAGCCAGGAGTTTTTCCACTGTGCTTCGGATTTTTCTATTTTGCTACCAGCAGCCCCTCACCACCCCCACACGCCAGAATCCAGAATCAGCTTGTTCTACCTTCAAATCATAGACCCAGAGAATTAGCTTGACCAGACTTTAGAGATCACCTAGTTTCTACCATCTCTAATGTCACTAAGCTCTGCTCTTCTCCTTAATGTCAGGGAAGGAGGGGCCAAACTAGAACTATAGAAATGAGGATGGCACCATAGTATTTCACTAGCCCTGGCAAAGGAAATTCCAGCGCCCTCTAGAACTCGACCATATTAACAAAAGCTAATTATTGGAGGGGCCTCTCCCACGTGGATGGCTGAGGACTGGGCAGATCCTGCTAGAACAGGTATGCTTTGCTTTAGCGTTCAACATAGGAAAACTGTGATTGCAAAGCAATGAGAGCACACTACTTCCATTTAAGTCAAAACCTCTCCTTCACCTATAGAGCTTCACTAACATGTTTAAAGTATGACCTTTATTTTTTTCAAAAAATTAATTTCTACTTAGCCTTTCCAAGCGTATCTACTCTAAAGCAAGGTACAAACCCTGCTTGCTTTCCACTGATTTAAGCTCTGTCTGGACAAGAAGCCTCTGCCAGCGTAAATGATAAATGGGCAAGAACTTGGGGCTTAGAGTTCCCAAGCCTGAAGGGAGGACAGTGCCTGAAGGAGAAGTAGCAGTGGCAGTAGACGGAGCAATCAGGCCCAGCCCCGGAATGTTCACACTCATGCTGTCACACCCAGACAGAGAAATGTGCAGCAGCCTTGCTGAGGCCTGCTCAAGGCAGAGCAGCCCTTGCGGAGGGGCCAGGCATGGCCAATCCTGATCAAATGGACATGCAAAAAGCCAGACAACTTTCAACAGGGAGCTGCCTGATTTCCTTCTGGAATGGTTTCAGTCTTAACACATCAACTCTGACGTTTCTAAGTCTCTAAGATCCAGAATCAGAGGAAGTGGGGAGGGCATGCATAAGGCTAGGGAGCCAGAGATACTAGTTTCTCAGGGGACGGTGGGAACAAAGAAATCAGGGAATTAGATATTCTGAACTCTGCCATTAACCAGTGAGGTGATCCAGGGAAAATCCCATTTTCCGGTGTGATTGACCTAAAGTGACATGGTTGTACTAAATGATCCCTAAGGGTCCTACCACCTATCTCTGATCTCTTGTGGTTCTAAAATACTCCCTCCCAAGAAGAATCACACATAGAAGCCCTAACCAACCACAATTTGGCTGACAGCAGTGGGAACTGGCTCTCTCCAGAGAGGCGATTCTTCTGGAGCATACCATGGTTTGGGAATGGTGCTTTGCCTGCAAGAATCCTAGGCACGCCTAGCTGTGTGCATTTGGGCTGGTGAACTGGACCCCATCTACGTTTTCTGGGGGTTGTGCTGGGGCTGCTCAGCAGAGAGCTCCTGGGGCAGTTGACAGGGCTGCCAAGACAACCCCAATCCAGGGAGCCTGTTCATGCACCTTCTTTGTGCTGAGCCTGTATCCTGCAGGCCTCATCTGCTAAGACATTTGGCCTTGAGAGCTAGGTTCCTGCTACTTCTTCGAGCACAGAGAAAACCTAGAGAAATCAAATGAGCTAGAATAATAGGCCACTAGCTGATTCCCACAGCCACAGACAGCCAGGCACCGCAATCTGGCAAGGTCCTACCACTCACCTGTCCCTACCATCCTCCTAACTTCTCTTAAGCCTGGTGGTGGCCTTTTGAAGTTAGAGGGCTTTCTGCAGCTGTTATGGGTCAGACTCAGCCACCAACCCCTTTGCTATGTAAAGTCAGTATGTCCTACACACACTCACTGTGCCCCTACCTGTTGTGGTGCCTGTTGTCATCTGACTCCTGGACCCCAGCAGCCCTGTATTGTGCTTCCTCTGCCTATATCTCTTTCAGCCTTCCCGGCTGAAGAGGTTGCTCAGCTTGGCAAACATGAATGCAGCACAATACTAACCCAAGAGCAGGGTGGGCACTTTCATCTTGGGGCACAGACAGAATTGCTTTTGTCCCTTCATACCCACCCACCCACTCTCTGCTACTCCCCTGCCTCAGCAGCAGAGACAGAGGAGCCAGTTCCTGGCTGGCTGGACCAAGGAACCCACTGAGAGCCACAGCTTCATCTGGCAGAAGGCCTATGTACAGAGGGTAGGCAGGGCTGTCTCCGCAGGCAGGCAGGCAGGCAGGCAAGCTCCGCTCCAGGCTGGGCAACCCCAAAGGGCACGAGGAGACCTCTACTCACAGGCCAGCTTGCTGTCAAAGCTGGATAGGGCAATGGCAAAGGCCTGCAGCGCACACAGCGGGTAGTTGTAATCCATGGTGAATACGTCCTCTGCTACCCGGCCAAACTGCATCACGATGTAGTCCGCTGGGGCCAGGCACAGGCACAGACGGAGAAGGAAACAGAAGGACAGAGCGGGAATGGTAGAGATAGGGAAGGACAGACAGACAGCCAAACCACAAGAGGGAAGAAAAAGCAATAAGCATAGATGCCAAGGGAATCCCCAAGGAGGTAAAACAAAGGTCATTTGGGAAAAGTGGCAGGAGAGAGGCCGCAAAGGAGAAAGTGAGATGCGTACAAACACCAGGAGACAGAGAAGAGGAGGAAAAGTCCATTTAAAGGCTATTCCCATTCCTGAGACTCTGCTGAGTTTACAGAATCTAGGACCAGGGCTCCAAACAAGGTTCTTCCAGGGCCTCCCAGTCATTATGTTTAGAAAGTTCTTTACATCTAATCTAAGCCATATAGCTCATGTCCCTAAACTCTAGACACCGTAGGCAAGGCTACGTGAGCTGAACTCTAAGCTAAGGGCCCCAGATACCATGTGGACAGTAATAAGTAGGGGCAGAAGCACTCACGGTCATTGCCATGGATGATCTGGAAGTTCTTCACGGAGGCTTGTGTGACGCGCCCATGGAAGTTGAGTACGTAAGACTGGGTGTCGTCATTCCACACAGGTGTCTTGTTTTGCAGCTCGATGATACTCTCGGTGTTCTTATTCTGCCAGCGTGCTAGCAGTGTCTCATGCTCCTGGGAGGGCAGCCTCACCTGAGCCTGGGCCAGGCCTTACCACCATGACCACCCCAAAGAGCATATGTCCCAGGAATGGGGGTGTTTAGATTTCCCTAGACTTCCACATAAACACACCAGCTGGAGTTCTGGCCTTAGACGCTCACACACAGGCTACGATGATGGGGAAGGGGAAAGGGTGAGACAAAGACTCACGTTGCGGGGGCGGATAGACACTCTCTCGTGAACCATGTTCATGCCCGGGACAATCACACTCATCTTCCGAGGCCCCTTGAAGCCTAAGACATTTGTCTCCTGGGAAACAGAGAGAGAACTCAACACTGCACAGCTGAGGAGTCGCACTTATCTACTGGAGAGACTAGGGAAGGGAGTACCTAGGAAGAGCTGGTTTCACCGTCTCCACTTGGAAGTCTAATAGGCATCTCTAGACTTAACATGTCCAGAATTGAGCTCTGGGATCTCTAGTTTGCCAAACTAGTTCTTCTTAACAGTCTTCCTTGCTTCTGTAAACAGCAACTCAGCTCTTCCATTTGTTCGAGCAAACCACTTGGAGCCATACTTGACTCTTCCCTTTCATACCCTACTTCTCATCCATCAGCGATTTCTGTCAGCTCTACCTTTTGATTAGGCCTAGAATTCCAGCACTTCCACCACCACCGTCTCTCACTGGGAACACTATAGCAGCCTTTAACTCGACTGACTCCCTGTTTCTGTCCTTTGCCCCCCTCTCCCCCTTCCAACATCTGTCCTCAACAGCAGCAGGTAGTCCTGTTAAGTTAGATTGTCCTCCCCGTGCTCAAAACCCCCAGCTCACAGATCCCCAGCTTGCTCGGGGTGAAAGGTGGAGATGTGACTCTCTGCCAGTCCCCACACGATATGACCCTGTTGTCTCACTCTCCTCCCCATCTACTCTCTCGTGCATTCACTCATTCCTCCTTCATGCCAAGCCTGCTGTGTCCCCCAGACATGTTCACGGCTGGCTTTAACTTCTTTCTGGACTCTAATCAAGAGCTGCCTCAGTGAGGCCTTCCCTACCATCTTTCCTATAGTCTCATGTACCTGTGACATTTCATATCTCACCTTCCCTACTTTTTCTTCTTAGCATACAGGGCGGACATAAAGTTTGTATGAAATGTAAACATGAACTCAGACCACCCTCTGTAGCTTGTCTATTCTACTATGGTTTTAAGTCCCATAAAGGTATAAATTTATGTCTGTTCACTGCATTCTTAGTTCCCTGAACAGTACCTGGAAAATAGTTGGGCTCAGGAAGTACTTAAAAGACAAGATTCAGGCTACCTCCCCCAAACTGACCAGTAGGTGGCACCATCAGAACATACAAAAATAGCCGTGGCATCCCAAAGGCCTCCAAGTGCTACTGCCAAGGTTGATGGGGCAATCATCCTTTATTTTAAAAATGAGGAAACTGCTGTTCAAAGAGGTAGAGGTAGCCCCTATATTTAGATTACACTGTATTCAGTTATGAGCTGCATGATGTTACCAAGTGACTCAGCCTTTAAGCTTCAGTTTTGTCATCTGTAAGAAAATAGGATCTACCTTTTAGGTCGAGCATTTAGTGAGATGATTATGCAGAGGGCCTATAACCCATGTAGGATCTGCCATTCTGGATTTGGGAAATGCACAAAAAAGACCTAAGCCTCCTGCCTCCTCCTGTCCAAGAGACTCCTGGGCTGGACTGCAGAGAGCCGGGCCTGGTTCCCAGAATCCCCCAGGCAGATGGCCAGTGCTGACGTGAGCTCTGAAGACAAAAGGAAGAGAGGGCCAGAGCCCCTGTCCCAGGCAGGGGTCATTCCACAGAAGACAGGCCCTCTCTACACATTCCTATCTACTGGATGGGATGACCCCAGATCAAGCAACAAGTCCTGGGTTTCATGTCTAACTTGGAAGACCAGAGACCCAGGAACCCGGGACTCACATAGCACACAGCTGCCAACTCCTGACGCAATGTCCCACTTTCTACAGTAGAAGATGATGCCTTCTGAGGGTTGACTCCATTGTCATAAACGGTGAACTTGGTGCCCATCAGGTTGGATCTGAAGGGAAGGCACAATCAATATGGGCCATGCACCATCTAGATGCCCTAGGGCAGGGAACATAGTCTGCCCTGTGAGGCACCTGCAAAGCATTCTGAGCTGGGACAGGAGCCAACCCAGGGGTTCGCTGTTCACTGAATCCACATCTTTAAAGGTACTTTATGGGCAGAAGGCACAGACTTGCTCTGAGAAGACTCAAAGGGCATCTCAGTTCAGGGAGGGCAAGTCGGGGAAGTAAACTAGGAAGGAGGTTTCCCTGGGGGAATCAGGGTGTTTTCTTCATGGAGAGCAAGCAGAATAGTGCCTGTTAAGTCTGTAGCATGATCTGTCCCATCCAGCCTCATTCCCAGCTTTAGCTCCTTACCTCACCTCTAGTGATGTTTCCCAAGGCTGGTGCTCTGTTCTTCAGCTCCTCCCCACTAAGACCTAGCTCAGAGCCTTCCTGCTTCTCCCTCTCCCCACCCCCCGAGCCCCAAAATTTCTGCCACTCTTCCTCAAGGGCATACTCAGCCCTGCCTCTTGGCACTGCCCACAGGACCAAGGCAGATCCTCCATGGTGGCCTGCATCATCAATGACATCCTGGAGGTTGATCCATCATGCCTGACGGACCTGTACCCACCTGCCTGGGAGTAACTTACAGTAGGGGCCCTTCTCTAAGTCTGGCTCTAGGCTGGGCAAAGACCTAGGCCTAAGGTTGGATCTGGTGAAGAGAGTGGATCCTGGTACAGGATCCAATCCTAGCCTAGATCTACTTCAGGGACACAAGGTGTCCTCTACAAAGAGGCTGCCTGTGCTCCTCCCCACACCCTGCTTCCTGGGGGAGCCCTGGTACCGCAGTTTCCCGATGTAGCTGTCCCCTCCTCGAGACAAGTCTGTTGGGTCCACAGAGATGAGGTAATTAGAAGTTTTACTCTTCTTTCTCTTCCTTCCCGCCAAAAGGAACACCTTGGAGAAGAGAGCAATGTCACAATCCAGAGCTGGTCTCTGGTCCCCACACAATCACGGGGCCACTCACATGAATGACTCTCCCTAGTGTCAGCTCCCAAACACATATGTGTGCACGCACACAAATGCACTGGCACATACACAGAGGTATGCAATGGCCAGGCACAGAGCCTGTTCTTTGGGGGAACTGAGAAGTAAGTGTTGGATCTGAGGTCTTCAGTCACATTCTAGCCTGCAGGAATACCAGCCTGTCCCAGATATAAACGCATGCCCACACCAACCTCACCTTCTTCCCATCCTCGCGGTCCAGGTGCAGGAAGTAGGTGGGGTACATGCCCCGGTCCATCCCCTTCTTGTCCCTTGTGATGCGGCATTTGATGGTGATACCCTGAGGGGCTGGCCTCAGTGCAAACTCCTCAAGATCCTGGACCTCAATATCCACTGGTTGATCTGGGGCTGTTGGGCTGGGGGCTGAGGCTGCCTCCTATGGGGAAGAGAGTAGAAGCCTGAGCCCCAGAGACCCTAAGGAGACAAAACTGGTGATCTGGGGTCCAAACCTACCTCCTGATGTGGTGGTGGTGGCAGGAGATATGGCAGGATCCCTGGGAAGTGGGCCTGAACATCCTGGCCTCAGAGTCAGGAGCTATCCTCCCAGCCTGTCCTTCTCCTCAGTCCCAGAGGTCATCCTGCCCAACTCCAGCTCTCCCCAGCCCCCTGGCCTGGCTGAAGATATTAGGAGGGAGGGCAGGAGGGTCCAGCCACAGACGCTCTTGACAGGCATCTAGGTCTAGCCCTGGCCCCAGAAGAGCCAGCTCCCCACCATTTCTTCACATGTTCTCCACCTCTAATTTGGACAAACAGCCTTCTGCACACTGCCATCTCACTCCCGCTATGAATAAAAGCTCCTTACTCACCCGGGTGGACTTCCTGCTAGTAGCAGAGCTGGGGCGAGTGTTGCTATTTAGCTGGGAGGAGCTGGAGCTGTTCTCATCCTCGTCCTCTTCTTCCTCTTCGAAGCTCATGCTGCTGGAGATGCCTGGGCCCAGCAGAGAACAGGAAAGGGTGAGTGAGTGGAAAGTGTGCCCTGAAACACACACAGAGACTCACATTCACAGACCCACACTTATATACACACATATTCACATTCACAAATATACTCCTACATGTGTCCAGATACACACAAAGACACATTCTCTCGGGTGCACACATTAGCTGGGGCTGGTCATAATCCTCAGGATCCGTTCCCACCACCCAGTTTCAGCTCAGTCACTGCATCAGCCCCTCCTAACAGTCAAATTGGCACTGTCTCCTACAAATCAAGGCTTGCACTGAGCTGACCCTGCACTGGGAAGCTCTGTTTCTGACATTGGGCCCATTAGAGGTCCTGACTGGCACAGGCCCTAGAATCTGCCAGGGAACAGTCCTCACCTCCTTACTCAGGCCTCCTCTTCCCCCCAGCCTGCCTTGAGCTCTGTCTCAGGTGTTTTGCCCCTACCCTACCCCACCTAGAATGCCACCCCCATCCCTGAGTTGTCTCAGTAGCCCTTTCTCCAAGAAGCCATCCTTGATTAGATTCCCAGAATGTGTGCGGCACTGCTAGGCTTCTTCCTCTGCTACCATGCGCCAGGGGCCCCCTACAGCAGGGCTCCTGGTGGGGACACTGGGCAGCTTATTTCCAGGGAGGTTCTGCCCTGCCTGGAATCTTGGTTTTGCTCCTCCAGTGCAGCAGACGCATGGAATACTTTTTATAAAAGGAGTTTTTTCTAAGGAGCAGAAGGGAAAGCAAATCTGCCCCCAGATTAGCCTCGCTGGGAGCAGGAGATGAATGTGGGGCAAGGGTGGGGAGACAGGGCTGGGCTACGGGTTGGTTACCCCTGTTGACACTTCCTTCCCTTAACTTGGCCTTATCAGGGTCCCCTGCCCATAAGTTTCTCATTTGTCTCCAAGTGTACCCCCTATCCCGCATGGCCAGGGAGCGCTAGAACACAGGGAGGCCATGCTCCCAGAGAAAGGTGCATCTGAGAACCTGGGGCTGAGCTTTGCAGGGTGTCATTGGGCCCCCACAGGGCTCACCCTTCCTCTGCATCGTGGCACGGAGATCCTGCCCGCTGGGCTGAGTGCCCCCACCAGCTGCCGTGTCCCCTGCGTCCTGGGCGTGGTCTGACTGGCCCACAGTCAGGATCTGCACCGCACCTTGGGCCTCAGACTTGTCTTCTGCCAGTGCTGCTGGCTGGCTGGTGCCTGCAGGCCATGGACACTCCTGAGTTACATCCAGGAGGAGGAGGGAAGGGCCTGGATTCTTAGACATCCATGAAGAGGGTGAGGGGTGAATGGGGAGACCCTCGGCAAGACTTTACTTGCAAAATTGATTTTTAAAAAACTAATGACTGCTGCGGGCTGTTAGCAACTAGTAAGCTGTTAAGTGATGTGGGCTTCGTTTCTTCTGCTCATCCCCCACATTAATTGCTGAGTGTTGGTTTGAAACACCCACATCCTTAAGGCAGACGGTAGCCATCTACAAAACCAACTGCACAGTGGAAAAAACATGACAGAGAACAAGAATTGATCCAGACTACAGCTGAGGTCAACAATGGTCAGACATGGCCAGCTACAAGTTATCCACGCTGGTGTTCTCTCTCTCTCTCTCTCACACACACACACACAGTAACACACACATCATTAAAAACACACGGGGACCCTTGAAAAAGAGTGTGGTTGGCATACACTCTCCTTCCTAAGTAAACGATCTCCTCTCCCACGTTGACTTTCCTGCCTAAGTCAATGCTGAGCTACGCCCAAAGGGCTGGGTCAGCTCCAGAAGCCCATGGACCCTGCCACATCACTGTCCAACCATGACACAGTGGCTTTGAAATTACTACCCATGAATAAAGTTTGAGGAAACTGGGGATCTAGCCAGGAGACATGACTCAGGGCAAGGACCACCATCATTGTTGCTGATCTCTAAGGACCTCTTTTGGAGAGAGAGGAGCAGAAGGAACAGACTGATCTGTGGCCCAAAGGATGGAATCAGGACTAGAGTAGATTGTTGCAGGAAGCCCACATCACGAGGAGGAGCTGGCATTACTGCACAAGGATGTGGCAGGCTGCCTGGGAAGCACAGAGCCCTCACTGAAAGGAATGTCTTTACCTGGCTGAGTAATATCCTGGAGGGGTCAGGATAGAGGGTACTCAGGCCAAGGTTGGGTGTGAGGGGAAGGGTGGTCCTGGACCTTTTGAGTTGACTTGGACTTTACTTCCTGGAGGGCCACCCTGCACCTACAGGCAAGCCCAGGCACACCATGACCTAGATGAGGCCTGTTAGCCAGCTCAGTGCCAATCCTTGTCTTCCCTGAGGCTACTCATCCCATCCCTCACCTCCAAGTTAGGAGAAGACAGGCCTACTGGGGGGTGGGAGGACTGCAGAGGAGGCAAGAAGGCAGCTAACCTTTGTGCTTTCCCTTCTTCTCCTTCCTAGAGGCCCCACCCTGGCCCCCTGCCGTGGCTGATGCCTTGGTTCTCTTGGCTGAGGCTGGTGCTGTGGGATGGGCGGCTCCCAGCTGCACACTGGCGAGTGAGTCGGCCTCTTGAACTGCTCAGGAAAGGAGAGAGAGAGAGAGAGAGAACAGAATTGGGCACTGGATGAGACCAGAGCTCCCATTTGAACAGTTGCCAACAGAGCATTTCTCAAACCCTGCCCCCCTTGACACCTAACCCCTAAGCCCCACCAGAGCCCCTGTACCCTCTTCCAGGCCACTTGCATTTCTACCAAGCAAAGGTCCCAGGGTAGGCCCAGCTAGGAGATGGCACCCCAGCCTATTGTAATCAAGTCAACAGCCAGGCCAAAACTGATCAGCCAAGAAGCAGAGCAATCACAGTTCTGGGGAAGTAAACTGTTCTGAGCCTGGACAAGGAGGGGGCCCCTGATCTCTGAGCATGTGGGTCATGGGAGACAGGGGAGGAAGAGAACAAAGGCTGCATCTTACAGAAGAGACCACAACTGGGGCAAGGGTTCCAGGTGGACACATGGGGGATGGCCCAGGGTCCCTGGCTGTAGGGGCACCCTGAGGAAGGACAACTCTGGGATACAAGGAGCTACACACACCAACACTGAGGACTCAGAAGGGTCACAGCCAGTGGCCTCCAAAGGCTCCTGTAGAATTGCTCAAAAGCCTTGAGTGGGTTCTTAATGTTCTCAAGATGAAAACCAAGATTCCTTCCCATCCCCTTGGTCTAATCATACACACCAGGCTCTTTCAGTGCCTTGCACATACTGGACCCCTTTGCCACAGGGCCCTTGTTGGAGCTGTTTCTGTTGCCTGCACCACCCTGCCCTATGTGACTAACTCTTACTCACCCTGCAGAGTTCAGCTCAGGCATCACTTCCTGAGAGAGGCCATCCCTGACTCCGTAGAGTGGGCGTTATGTCATCTACTCACAGAGCCTGGCTTCTTTCCATAAAGAGCACCTATGACCATCTGTGGAACACTGTAAGGTCTATGAAAGCAGAGACCATACCCATTTGTGCTCACCTGGGACCACTGCACTATGTTAGTCCCTGATCCACAGCCTAACACAAAATAGGCCCTCCATAAATATTTGAGAAAGGAATGAATCTGTAACATAAATGAGCACAGCCAATGGGTCAGAAACTTTACCAGGATAAACTGCCATCTCGGATGTATGTCAAACACCCTCATTTTTCTCTTGGAATAATCTCCCTGTATTTAATACCAATGGCCAGCAGAGGGCAGAGCAGGAGGCAGCTATCGCTGTTGGTGGGGTGGACATGGCCTTAGGACACCAGATCCCAGGCTTGTCAGGTGTGTGTGTGCGTGCAGCAGCCTCCCGAGGGTTCTGTCCACCACCAGGAGCTGGACAAAGACTGGGCCCCCAGAGAAGCAGTATGCACCTCCAGAAGTCAAGTAGCACATGTTCAAATGTCCTTTGTGGGCAAGGCCCAGGCTGGTCTAGAATCTCAGCAGGAAACAGCAATCAGCTGATTTTGGACCCTGGAATACACCATGGATCCTTCAATTTCCAAAGCCTTCAGACAGTGAATTTCTCTCATTTTATAGTAGATGAAATGGCCCAGGGAGGGTAAGTGGCTTTGCAACAGTCATAAGCGAGCCGGTAAGCAGTCAGTGGCACCACCAGAGACTATCTCCTGACTTCAGCCCTACACTTTCCTCAGAGGCGATTCTTCTCTCCCTGCCTGGCCTGCCTACTGCTCATGAAACACCTGCCAAAATGACTGCACATCAATGATTAGCCTCTGGCACAAACTGGCAGGGCCCAAAGTGTTGGGTACAGGCTCCCCCATGCACAGCCTTGAACAGTCAGGTGCCAGGCTCAGCAGAGCTGGGGTGGTGAGGGTCCTGGGAACCCCCAAACAGGCTGCCTTCCCTGCAGGGCACACCACTACTCCCCAGACAGTGCTCAGAGGAAGTGGGGGAGGTGGCTGTCAGGAAAGGGGGAACAGGGCCTATTCTATAAGGAACAGCTGGAGCTGCCTCTCTAAAACAGCTGGGATGAGGTCCTTGTCCCTTTTTCTAAAGGGCCTCTGGAGTGGAGGAGAGATACACTGGGTATGGCCTAGCGCAGGGGTCCTCAAACTGTGGCCCACCAAAGACATTTATCCACCCCGCCGGGTGTTTTTGCCACCGCTGCCTGTCCTGCTTAGCAGCTGACTCATCCTGGGCCTGCAGTTCAGCCCTAAAACGGTCTGAGGGACAGTGAACTGGCCCCCTGCTTAAAAAGTTTGAGGACCCCTGGCCTAGAGGGAGGAACTGAGATACGTGCAGGGAATTCCATGAAGGAGCTTTTTATCAAGAAGACAATGTAATATGGTGGAAGGACCATATGGAATCTGACAGGCCTGAGCATGAAGACTAGCCCCACTGTCCACTAGCAAAGTACCGTGAGCAAGTCACTGAACCCCTCAGAGCCCCTCAGAGCTCCATATGGAGCATGTGAGGACATTGGGTTAGTTCGTAGGAAAGGAGGTAACTCAAGTCAAGCATCTCAAGCTATGCTTAGCCACTGGCAATGCCCAAAGATAGCCTTTACTGTAGGAACTAGGTGGGTTCCTCAGAGGGTAGGAGCTCACACAGGGACTGGGCTCACACAGTGTGCCAAGTCCCGGCCGGGGCACCGGGTGAATGAGACTCAATCACTACCTTCTGAGGCACAGAAGAGGGAGCCTGGTGAGCTCGGGGCTGGGTTAGAGGAGCATGGGAAATAACCTGGAACACTGTGGAGCAGGGACTGGGCCAGCAGTTAGAACAAGGTCAGCCCCCGAGGTGCGGCCACTCCCTGCAGTTCAGAGTGGCTGTTGGTTCCAGGTCACAGAAGAACCACAGAAGAGGGGAGGGACCATGGTTATTTAGGTTCTTCCCAACTGCAAGAACCAGATGCGGAAACCTTGGAGGTACTCCTTGATGACGTGGCTGCCTAGTTTACTGACACCAGCAGGGGGCAGTGGTGACTGAATCTAAGTACCTCTTTCAAGCTGAAAGACCAACCCTCAGTCTGGCCTAGGGGACTCTCACCCTAACCTAAGCAGAAGGGAGCCTCCAAGAGCAGGGATACAACAAAGCCACCCCACCCCCGGGACAAGCCGCAGAAACCCCTCCAAGTGGGCTCTGCTGAGAACTGGAATAAGAATGGGAGCTGGAGGCTGTAGATCACTATAGCTCTAAGCAATTATGAGCAGGGGTCAGAAACCTGCAGGTCAGACTGAGGGTGTAGGGAGCTCAGGGAAGAAAGGAAATGGGTGTCCCCAGAGGCATTAGCTGGTGTGACGCAGGCTGGTGAGAGACAGATTCCTCTTAGGAGACGGCATCCTGGCAGGGAATCCTGGTGGCAACCTGCCATCAGTAAAATGCTCCAGATCAGAAACCTGGATTTTTGAATTCCTGGATCCATAAGATTTTGGATCTTTTAGACTGAAGCACCTGACTCAGGTGACAGCTTGTACACACGGCTGGAGCCTGAGGTTACAGGTCCTAGCTTCCCTCTACACACCCCACTCATGGTCCCAGCTGGGCTGTAAGCCACATTCAGCCTGGGGATGGGCACACCCTGACAGAGCCAGCCCCTCACCTGCCCAGGTTGGCAGCAAGTCCCTGAGGGGCTCCCCAAAGCAGTGTCAGGATGTGGAGCCACAGTGCAGGGGTCTCCCTGGGCTGGCTGTCCCTGGAGCAGCAGGCAGGGTGTACCTTGGTAGCTGGTGCTGCTGCTACTGCTGAGGTAGGACTCCACCAAGGGGGCCTGCTCCTCTGACTGCCGGGCCCGCCGGCTCCGAGGCCTCCCATCTGCGTTGGCCTGCACCATCAGGGGCTCCTGACGCTTCTTCTTTTGCTTCTGCTCCAACAGGGCTCGCTGTGGGGACATAGGGCAGACTCACTACGTCCACCAGCACAGATAGGTTCCCGGGCTTGGACCAGAGATAGTGCCCTCCTTGTTTGGTTGGGTTCTAGAGGTTACAGTGGGATCCACAGTGCACTCAGGGCCAAGGCTCTATGTCCTTGGAACCTTGAGATTTGGGGTCCAAGAAAGGAAGGCAAAACTTGGCCCATGTGGAAGGATCACAGCGCAGACATTCAGCCCTTCAACTGTGGTCACCCTGGCTGCCTGCCTGGCAGGAGCCCCATGTACCAGGCCAGAATTAATACTGAGCTGGTAAAGGAGAGGGCACACCTCTTCCTCCAGGTGTCACACAGGGTCACCTAGGGTAGAGGGATATCCCAGCCCAGACTGCCCTTCTACCCAGCCCCAACCTCACTCACCTGCCGATCAAGCTTCTGCTGTCTCAGGTTGCTGCCCTCATCATCTAAGACACTGCAGAGGGAAAAAGAATTGTTCAGGGCCTGCCCATGAGGTGCTAGGATATAGCCTAGAACCCGCCCCATCCACCTCTGAGTCCTTTAAACCCCTCCCACATCATGGCTCCTGGGACTCAGTGAGCTCAAATAGTAATGAAGGAAGGGTGAGGGCTGCCCTCTGGGAACCAGCTTGAGCTGCCACTTTGGGAGCTTATCTCCTGCTAGGATCCCTGTTGCCCAAAGACTTCCCAGCTGGCCTGGCTGCAGTAACTGCAGGATAAGACTCTTCTATCAGATCTCCATACAGGGCCAGGCTTGACTGAAATCCAGGAGACCCTATAAGCTAGACCCAAGGCCGGACTTCAACCCAGGGGCCTGCTCCTATGGGGATCTCTGCTTTTCATCATTTCTAGAAGAGGTTGGGTCCTCTGGGGTAGACCCTGTCCCTACCCATTCAGAACAAACTTCTATCTATCTAGGTGGGCAGAATGGAGGTGTTAACACTATCTATCCTGCTTCCCCACTTAAAGAGGACAGAGGGTCCCTCCTTCTCATTGGGAGAGTGAAGCTAAGAAACTACCCGGTCCTTCTCTGTGGGTCTTGAACTGGGTGGGTATGTCTGCATGGTGGACACAACCCGTCAATGCACAATCTTGGAACCAGCTACCAGGTCTTCCCTGGCACAGACATGGCACAGGCAGCACAGGGACATCAAATACTTAAACCCACAAGTCTTGAAATAGGCAGCCTCATCTAACCCAGTTGGGGCCTGCCCATAGGAAGGCAAGCACAAGCAGGGAGCTAGTAACTCAAAACTGCTTAGCGTTCTTGCTAGTGCAAGACGTATGCATAAGACCCAGGCCCAAATTCCATAAAAGGCAAGGTCAGGACAGCTGTATGGGGTGAAGTTGGAGCCTGAGGATAT
Organism: Galagoides demidoff; assembly: GCA_963574575.1. Taxonomy (NCBI): domain Eukaryota; kingdom Metazoa; phylum Chordata; class Mammalia; order Primates; family Galagidae; genus Galagoides; species Galagoides demidoff. The sequence goes on along the minus strand of CAUYQV010196784.1, from coordinate 14,956 downwards.
GAGCTCTGGGAACTACCCCTGAGCCAGACCTGTGTGTGGATGCTTGCACAGACATGCCTGAGTATGTCAAATTTGCTAAGGCAGTAAGGAAGCATGTGACTGTATCTTGTGTGCTTACACACACATACAGACGCCTGTGTAAGAAGCGGATGTGCCCAGGTGAAGAAGAATACAGTCTGCGTGCCAGGGGGAGAGATGAGATGGAACCACCCAAGGACAAGATGAAGCCATTTCCACCCTCTCCTGACAGCTCTTTCTAGCTGTAGTCATTGACCTACATGTCCCTTAAACTACCTGTGTCTCTGAGGGAGCCAGCCTGAGGATGGAAGGACAGCTCCACATTGCCGACTGCCCACCTCCTTTGCCACAACCTACGAGGATTATGCATATATTTTATAGGCAGCTGTCCTGCCTACTTGACATCTGGGAAAGGCTTTCCTGGTACCCATGCCTAATCCTCCTATCAGGGGAGCCCCAATGGTGATCTGGGGTTGTGTGCAAAAACAGCCTCATTCACCAAACTCTCAGCTGCTGAACACAGAAGCAAACACTGCTCAGCAAACATACTTGTTCCCCAAACCACCCACCTACCAAAAGGGCACAGCCTCTTTGGGGCCTGAAGGCATTGACAAGAGAAGATGAACCAGCTCCCTAAAAATTTGAGCAGGCTGAGATGGTAAGCATCCCATCATGGAAGGCACACACTATAAGCTGGAGGGCTGCAGCAAGGACTTCTGAGAAGGGAATTTTTTTTTGAGACAGAGTCTCACTATGTCATTTCAGTAGAGTGCGTGGCATCACAGCTCACAGTAACCTTAAATCCTTGGGTTTCAGTGATTCTCTTGCCTCAGCCTCCCAAGTAGCTGGGACTATAGGCACCTGCCACAATGCCCGGCTATTTTTTTTTTTTTTTTGTCATTGTTGTTTAGCAGTTCTGGGCCAGGTTTGAACCTGCCAACCCCAATATATGTGCCAGTGCCCTAAACACTGAGTTATGGGCCCCAAGCCCAGCAAAGACTCCTGAAAAAAGGGTTCGGCCACCTTCTGAAATGTGGGGTCACAGTAGCTGCTCAACTGCCGAAAGATGTTTCCTGCCATGGCAGCCTCACTGAACCCTGCCCAGATGCTTAAGGGCCCTGCCAGGCCTGAGAGGCTGCGACTTTCCACTCTTTCTGTAGCTACTCACTGACCTGACTAACCAAGGGCAAAGCATTAGCTCTAACTTCAAAGAATCAGACCCAAATGCCACTGTCCACCATGAGCAGTGCATACTCCAGGACACATTTGAAAGACACGATTTGGGTTTTATACTATGGCACCCGGCTGACAGGAGCACAGGGGTCTAAGATCCAACTGTGCTCTGCTTGCTGAGCTCTGTGCCTGGCACAAGGCCGTCTGCAAACTTCACAGCCTTATGCCAGTGGCCTGGCCCCAGGACCCTCTGTGCAACCTCTATTGCAACATCACTGGCTTCTCTTTGTGCCAGTGGGAGAGGCTGCTGCACAACCTACTAGATGTCACAAGAGTAACAGGGTTGGGGCAGTCATCTGGGCCGTCCCAGGCACTGGGCTTGGCTGATGCCTTCCAAGGTGCTGCTTGGTGCTGATGCTAATACCTACAGTAATTTAGAAAAGGTGACATCCAGCTGAGAGGTCAGGCTCATGTTAACAAAGCCACCTTCTGAAATGTGGGGTCACAGTAGCTGCTCAACTGTCAAAAGATGTTTCCGGCCATGGCAGCCTCACTGAACCCAGCCTCAAATTGCTAAACCACAAGGACAGTGTCCCCTGATGACCTTAGCCAGGAAGGGGGTCGTTTTCCTACCACAGGCCTCTGTCCCACGGCTATTGACCTTCCAGTTACACTACAGGCAAAAAGGCTGCTTTCCATGGGAAAAAAAATCACTTCTTCCTGTCCCCACCTCCACGTCCTGATGGGAGAGTGTGATAAAGCACCACAGGCTTTAGTAACACTGATTACCAGGTAAGATTACAGGTAAGAAGGACTTAACGACTTGCCTTCAGAGAAAGAGGGATGAACACAAGGCCAGACTTCTAAAAACAGATTCCAGAAACCTCCAACATGCTGGAAGTACCTGCAGAGCCACTGCCTAACTCAGCAGCTGCATGCTCTAGTACACAGAGGAAAGGTGGGTGTAGCCAAGGGGCGCCGCTGGGGAGAAGCAACATGTGCCTGGCCCAGCAAGAGCATCCAGAAAGGCCTACAATAAATCGACAGAAATAAGGCAGCTCCCAGAGCGGGTCCAAAATGTGGAATAAAGCAGGCTCCCGTAAGGCACAGTGTCTCTACGAGCTACGAGGGTACAAGGCAGACACCATTGCCCTGCAGTGACAATCTTGTACTATATGGGTGTTGCTGGCTAAGGAAGATGTATCTCAGTGAGCTGGAACAACTCTCCCTGGTGAATAACAAAGAAGCCCCAGCAAACAGCAGCTGTTGTGTAAAACAATGACAAGGAGGATGGCTGTCTCCAGGGAGAGCTCCCCTCACTTCCTCAGGAGGCCCAGCCCCATCCCCACTCCCACCCAGATGGCCCTGCCTCCCCAGCTCCACCGCTCCACTCTTACACCATTCCCAGGGCATCTTCCTTTCCACCAACACTTCCTCAGTCTGTCTCTTTCTGATAGGCATCTTTTAGGCTGCATTAAACGATAACCACACAAGGAGACACTAATGGCTTTTTAATGACTCCTGTTCCAATTATGGAACAACTGCCAAGCCCAGGCTGCCAGCTGCAGCCCCGCCAGGAGACTCAGACAGGAGACAGGGCACTGATGGATGGGTCTTCCTGATGACCCTGGCTGCTCTTCCATCACGGTCACCTCCGGCCAGGGGCCAGACCAGGAAGGCCCAGGAAAGCACCAGCCACTGGTTCATGAGATCAGAGAAACCCTGTCTGCAGTGTCCACGAATCCATCCTTCCTGCTCAGCACCAACAAGGTGGCAGTCACCTCCCAGGTAGCCAGTCCCTCTGAGGCATCTAGCAGACATCTGGGCAGTGACTCATGATTGACAAAGGCTCTAGGGCACAGGAGCAGTCTTCCTACGGACTGGAAAAGTCAGACACATCCAACCTATTAGAAAGCCTGTTTCCCTGCCTCTCTTCCTAGCCTCACTTCATTTGCCCAGCAAATCTACTGGTGCTAACTAGAGGCCCACCAGCCAGGGCAATGTAGAAGCAGACCCAACCATCTGGACACACTTGATACCCACTTCACCTTCCCTTGCCACTTTCAGTCACAGTAGCAGCTGCCCCAACTGAACCCTGGAAATCAGAGAAGTGGGCTGTCAGGAGAAGAAAGGCCACCCAGAGTATCTGGCTGAAACCCTGTGCCCAATGTTGGACCACCAGCAAGTCCAGTCCAGTTCGGTGGCCTCTGTTGCCTAGCAGCTTATTGAAATACAGTGGGAAGAGGGCAGCTCCAGAAGGAAGTGGAGCCCACTGCTCACAGGAGTTCCAGCTCCCAGGGTGGGCCAGTGCAGCCATTGATGCCCAAACTTACCAGGTGCATTGAAACTGCTATGGGCACTAAAGCCCTGACATGGTGATTCAGAACTACTAGGGAATCTGCCCCAGGATCAACCCCTACCTCCCTCTCTCCTCTTTAAAGCAAGTGCCACAGATGACTCTAATGTTCAGCCATATACGTGGGACCATAGCCATACCTGGTGATCTCTAACAAACAAAAAGGAAATTGGGGAGTTGTTACAAGGCAACGTTTTCCTGTGAGGCCAGGAAAGCCATGTTGCTATAAGGTCAAGTGGTAGGTAGGCCCAGGGCACCTCTGAGGCTAAAGATAGCAGCAGAACATAGAGTCGAGAGTCTTACTTAACCAGTAGTCATGCTGCTCTCCAGAAAGCAAAGTGAGGAAGTTGTGGGAAGCTTATCTACAGCCAAGAGGAGAGGGGACCCACATGTTTAGGAAAAACTTCCTAACCATCATAGTCATCTGACAGAGGGCCATATGCAGCAGGAGGCATTCACACAGAGAGCTAGGTAGGCTGAGATTCTCCTCCTGTGACCTAGAGCCGTGCTTTTCAAGCAGTGCTCCGGAGTCCCCAGTGTGAGGAGACAGTACTACATCCCTCATCTCTAATGGGAATCCAGGTGTGGGGCCCGGAAAGTCAAGGAAACTTAAAAGGCTACCTGGACATGGCACCTGTATTCAGAGAGGTGGACATCTTGTCTATGCTGGGTCATGTGGGTATACAGCCAGGAACCAGGTAAGGTCCCTGCTCTCAAGGAGTCATGACCTAGTGAGGGAAATGCTGCAATGGCCGCAGGACCATGCAGACAAGGGCAATGAGGACAGGGCCAGGATAAGTCCCACCCAGCACCGGGCTCCCATATGCCTGTGGGCTTTCCTGACTCTGAACGGTCTACCTATAACTGTGAAAGGTCAAGTCATGCACTGAAGGCATTTAATATTTTTCAAGAATGCAGGTAAAGTGAAACCGGCAGAAATGGGTATTAGTAATAGAAAAAAATGAAAGGTAAACTTTACAAACCAAATGGCTCCCTTCTAAGTCAGAATGTGAGATTAATCCATCATTATAAACTGAGCCACAATTACCCATAAGAAGATTATCACCAACTATCACTGCTTTAAAGAAAATGAGTTGGGCCCAGGGAATACATGGTGCAACCATCACATAGGGGGTAAAATCTCTATCAGCAGAGCTAGAAAAAAGTCAGCCAACCCCTCTCCCCCAAACCAAATGCTACATTTCAGTTCTGGCATGCTGAGACATTAACGAAACCTCATGCCAGTCAGAGCACGTGCACACGTGCAGCCCCCACCCCCATCTGCAAGTAAAATGCCTTGTCTGTCTTCTGCCCCAGTTTTCTCTGTGATCAGACAGGCATGTGGCTTTGACTGCAATCAGCAGCCCAGTTTATGCCAGAAGCAATTTGAATCTCTTTATCTCAACCTAAGTCTCCCATTTTAAAAGTCTGCACCCAAGTCCAGTGCTTTCCCAAGTTCAATGCATGCTCAGAAAGACCCTGGAAGGGCAGGACAGGTGGCAACTTCTGACTACAGTCCACCTCCACCTAGACACCTATCCTCCCTACAGTAGAACAAGAAGAAAGGGTGACAGAGGGATGGGGACATCAAACAGAGCAGGGCCATAAGGGTGCCAGGATGCTTTTCTGGGCTGAGTGTGTGTGCCCAGGAAAGAAATCAGGGGAGGGGTATGGTATATGGTAGTTAGGCCTGGGCTGGGGCAAATTCCAAATCACTCCATATAGGATGCCAGTGTCCTGGCCACTTGCTGAAACACAGTCATTTCCCAGAGACAATTCTACTTCCTTGAGGCCCCCCCTCAAGCCATCCCAGTTTGAGGCAGATGTTCTCTAAGACCCATGCACTTAACTCTACAAGTTGCTTTTGTCCTTGGCTCCCTGGGAGAAGCTTCCTTGAACCATGACCTGGCCTGTTCCAAGCTCCCGTAAGTCAGATCCTAAAAGCGAATCATCTCCACAGCCATAAGTGGTGCCCTCCTATCCTCCTCAGATAGTCTATGGCCTCCATCCTGCCATCTGGATTCTACACAGGCATTTCCACAGCACTGGAGTCCACTCAGCCCATAGGCACTGCCCAGGCACCTCTGCTTGGTGGCTAGACAAAGTTACTGACAGTCTACAGGACTGCACTGTCTTCTAGAAGGTCTTCAGCCCGCATGTATCAAGAAAATCCAAGATAACCCAGAAACTACCTGTGCCCCCAGCCGGCATGGGTGTCTGGAGTGACAACTCTTTTGAGTCAGCACAGCCCCAGATCCCAGACCTCTGATGAGACTATCCCCCTGATTCGTGTGAGACTGTGAGGTGTGAATGCATGTGTGGGCAGGAGACCCTATGGGGGACATGTGTGTGCACGAGTGGGTCGGGGTGATGAGGAGGGACACAAAATAATCTGGGAAGCCCTGCAGCCCCCAATGGAGCTTACAGGCCACAATGATTCTCAAGGGAAATCCTGAATTTCCTAGACCAGAGACAGGTGCCTATCCACAGAAAGATCTGCTTTTAATGAGCTTCAGGCAGTTTCAGCTGGTTTCCATTTGGGGTGCGTGTCTGGACTCATAAAAGCTCTGTCAGAACTATTTTCTGTCAGTGACTGATATGCTCCTTTCCAAGAGGAGGTTGTGTTACAAGGCAGGTGTGGAGGGTCTAATCCTGCCACCCACCAGCATGTGCACCTTGGCTGATGATAACATAGTGGGCCTTAGCAGTCCAACACCCTTTTTACTCGCATGCCTCTCAGGGAGGCCTAGAGACAGCCCGTAGCCCATGGCAACCAAGGAGCCAATGGGTGGCCCAGGATCTGGTGCTGCCAGGGCAATGAGCTCTTTTCCCTGGAAATAGACATAATGAAGTAGGGTGGATGGGGAAAAGGCCTGCACCTGTGTGAGATCCCGAGACCACCTCCCTGCTCCATGCAGCTGGGGGAAAACCCCCCATCCTTGGGACAGACGATAGTATCTGGGAACAGAAGGTAGTGGGTTTCCCTGATTGTGCCTGGATTCTTGAGGCCTTTTTGTGTGTATGAAGGTAGTTCTATGTATTGCTGGTGTGTGTCCAAGTGTAGACCTGCTAGCAAGGAGATTACTGAGTCTCTGAAAGACACTGACTAGCACTTATAAGCAAATAGGAGGCGTCAGGTATTCTCAAAATAAAGGATGTGTATGTGCACTGATATGTAGACATGTGTTTCTTTATAAGCGCAGGAATTCATGTGTGCAGAGATAATATGTGTGCATGTGTATATGAGCAGCTGTGAGCTCTTGGTTCAGAGTAACTGTCTTCACACTTTGAGGTGTGAACCGACCAGCAGGAGCATCTTCAGCCAGTGTGCGGATGTCCTGTGGGTGCATGCGTGCAGATGTTCGGGTGTGTGCGCGTGCACGCTATACAGGCGTGTGACTAGGGTGCTGGACCTAGGAGAGACTCCGAGCAGTGTGTCCTCCCTCCTCAGGGGGTTACATGGTGCTGCTGGACCCAGCAAGGCCCACACAGACCCCATCCAACAACCCAGGCTGGTAAGGGGATGGAGCGGAGCAGGAGGGTTCAGTTCGCAAGGGCCCTCAAAGTTGAAGTAGAAAAGACCAGCGCCTCCCACCCGCTCCCCAATGCTGAGATACGTGCAAAGGGCATAAGTACCCTGCGCCCGGGCAGGGTTCTCCCGCTAGCCCTATGGTCCGAGTTGAGGGTAGCGGGAGCCCCTGGCCCGGCGCCTTCTATCCTGCCCCATGCCCTTGGCGTTGGAGGGCGGTGTTCTGGGCCTGCACTCCCGAGTTGAAAAGAAGGTAAGGACCGGTGCCCGCGTACCTGTAGGGAATCCAGTCGGAATGCGGCTTGGAAGTCATGTCTTTCGGGGGCGGGGCGGCGGCTGCGGCTCTGGAGGCCTGAGCCAGTGGGGACCGGCGCGGGGGCCCTGCTCAGCTCCCCGGCCGCCCCGGGCCGCATCCTCCCGGGCCGGGGCGCTGGGCCCCGCCGAGGCCCGCGCTGCACGCCAGGGCCCCCAGCAGCGAGCTCGGCGAGAGGCTGCCTGAGCTACGCGGCGCGACGGGCTAAGCGGCGGGAGTGCGCGGGGCCGCGGCGGGCGGGCGGGCGCGCGCGCGCGTGGAGGCGGAGAAGGCCGGCCCGCACCGCCGGGCGCCCCCTCGCGCGCACTGGGCGGGAGCGAGGCGAGGCAGCGGCCGCCCGCCCCGATCCATCGCCCCGCCCCTCACGGCGGAGACCTCACCCCCAGGCCCCGACTGGGTCCCCCGGGAACCCCCCCATTCCCCCAAATCGCTGGGGTCCGCGGTACAGGAGCGCTGTGGTGCCAGCGCCCACCTTCGGATAATAGCAGCGTTGCCCAGACTTCCGAGCCTCAGTTACTTTCTCAGTGAAACGGGGATAATTTTAACACCTACCGTACCTACTTACTTGGTCTACCAATCTCGGCTAAGGGATGGGAAACGGCTGCTTGGATTGGGCGGGGGCAGGGGGCGCGGTTATGCAAAAGAGGGGTCCGGTCAACCTCCGGGCAGAGGCTCGAGGCTGGCCTTCCCGCACACCTCCGCGTTGTCCCTACCCCGGCCCAGCCGGGTGCCTTCTGTCTTTGATTTTTAATAAAGGAGGTCTTTCCTTAGCAGGGGTCCTTCTCATCTAAGCTGTGGCAATCACTGTAATGGTAACTTTTACTGTCTATTGCATTCCCAGCTTACAAATTTCCAGTATTTAATGTCTACAATAGCCTTGAGAGGCAAATATTTCATCCCTATTTTCCAGAGAACAAAGTCTCAAGAATGGTAAGATTCCCAAAGACATAAAGCTAGGAAGCCATGGAGCTGAAATTGTTCAGGATCTCTGTCCTCCAAAGCAAAGCTCTTTCTAGGGGCTGCAATTAACAGGAGGCAAACGCCTCTCAACAAAGATCACCTGAAGGTCTCTGTGCGCTGATGAGGTCCTGCAGTGACTAGGACCTACTGGAAAGCAAGGCATGGCCAGCTGGGGTGAAGGCCAAGGACCCACAGAGGGTTGTCCTGAGCAGCAGGCTGAGGGGTGTCCAGGGGCCTGTGAGCGTGGAGCTGGTGGCAGGGCAGGGTCTGCTGAGGGGCACAGTCCCAGCACTACTCACAGAGGTCCTCATGTTCACTCTAGATCTCCCACCACCAACCATGCCAGACAGGTATCCACGTGGGAATCCTCTGGTAGACTGGCATGACTGCTGACTGGGCGAGAGGGAGTGTGGGAACAGCCCAAAGGAAGGCCCTGCCCTGCTGCTCTGGGGCCACAGTCACGACCCCCACCCCAGGACTCTCCTGATCTTTTGGCCTGGCCTGGCCTGGCCTATTAGCTGTTTAACACAATAATCAAAATACCTGGAGCATTTTCTGAACATCAAGAGCTATGTTAGGTGCTATAACTTGTTTATCCTCACAACCATCCTAGGAGACAGGTGCCTTTATCATACCCATTTTACAGAAAAGGAAACTGAGGTAAAAGAAGAAAAGGATCATGCCCAGGTCACAGAGCTGGTCAATGGTGAAGCTAGCATTCACACACAAAGGGTCCCAGTCCACAGCCCAGGTGGGGGTGGAAGGGCCTGCTGAGGGGTACCCTCAGCCTCCTTCCTGCCTATGACAATGAATGCAGCGATACACACACAGGAGGCTTCTGGAGCACAGGACAGATCAGATCCATCTCTTCCTGGCACAGCATCAATGCTCTATGAATACTGTGACCTCTGATTATTAGTCAACCTCTAAGAGCTATCACTGTCACTGAGAACAGAGAACAAACAAAATAAATCACCTGGGAGTAGGGTGCATGGGGGTAAGGCAGGGCTGTTTCTTTGCCTGCTGGGATATTTGGCCTGAGACTGTTTTTACCCATGTCAGGCTCCCAGGAAGGGCAGCAGAAGAGATTAGTCACAAAGCACTGCCCCATGGCCTCTGTCCTACCTTGCCTAGAAACAAGTGGCCAGAAGCTTTGGACCCCTGGGGGCCCTGCCCTTCATATCACCTCTTTCAGAGTTGCAGTTAATACCCACCAAATCAGAGGTGGCTAGAGCCTAGAAGACCTTCCCTTCAAGAATTTGAGGCCGTTTTTCCCCCCTTTTATTCCCAAATTATCACCTTAAAGCAATCAGAATTAAGTTGGAAGGTCTCAGGAGCCTGGAGTAATTGAATCTATTAAATAGACACTTTAGACTGTGTCCTAAGGGAACAAAATCTGGAGGTAGAGCAATGTGCAGGAATCTCTCCTCCTTCAGAGGTGGGTGTGTGCATGGGGTAGGGGGACCTGTGTCCACATGAATGTGTGTGTGAGTGCACAGGGGTGTTCACACAGGATGAGGAGGAGGAGTGAGTGCCATTGTATACCTGAGTGTGTGTGTGTATGTGTCAGAGAGAGATAGCCCTGTAGTCTGAACAGGTGTGTACAAGAACATGTGCTGGATGGTGTGTTTATGTGTGTGCAAAGGGAGGATGTGTGTGTTTCTAGGAGTTCTATGGTATGTGTGAGGTTCACCCAACTCAGAGCTTGTAATGGGTTTTTGCTGCTCAAATGGTTTCCTTGGATGACATTTTATGTCCCTGACTTGCATCGAAAAGTGACTCTAGAAAGCCACATGACATATATTGTACTGGGCCAAGGTTAAAAGTTATGTTTTTACAACTGCATTATACAGTGACCATTGAAACAGGGTATACGCTTTTCAAATTTAGCCCCTGGAACAAGGTTATCTTGACACTGCCACATAGCAATCTCAACATGCCTTCCTCACCACCTGCCCAAATCCTACAAGGATAAGTTATTTGCTCTAAATTTAAATTCTCCTTGCTGCATGTTAGAGATTTTCAAACATGCTGTTGGTTTGTGAGGGGGAGTGAAGGAATGAGTGGGGGACTGAAGTGGCTTAAAGGAGACCCGCACACATCTGCCACCTGAGCATAGGAGCCCCAGGGAAAGCCCCCTCAGTAGGACCAGTCCACCCAGGCAAGGAGGTCAGCGTTTTGCCACCTCGCCACTTCCAATATGGAGCCTTACATTTTCTATATCTAAAGGAATGGTTTTATTGAGTGTGGACTACCTCGAATCAATTTTGGAAGCAAAAGAATAAAATATTATAAATTAATATTCAGACTGTGCCCTGCCCGGTGGCTTGGCATTGTGACCTTGTAGCTTGAGGACAGCAATTCAAGTCAGTGAAACATCAACTCAAACCCACTGAACTCGGGGAGGGTTGTTTTCAGGGAGCTTTCAGGCTGGCAGGGGAGGTGGGAAAAAGTGACCATCCCCAGCACTAAGATGTTGGTTGCACTTTAGGTGGACAAAGTGTGGGTAGTGAGGGGAGGCAGAGGAGGGCAGTCAGGAGGGCTGAAGATGGAAGATCAGGTTAGGACAAAACTGCCCTGAGAGGGGAAAAGGATGGTAGTTGAGGTAGGACTTGAAGGATGAATAGGATTTTGATAGGCTGATAAGAAAGCAAGGTAACAGTTACCTGTACTTTACAATTGCCCAGGCACTATGCTAGCATCTTTTATCAAAGGACATTCCACATAGGGAAGATGACATGAGCAAAGTCACGGAGACATGAGAGTATGTGACCAATGCACTTGAAACCTGAGGTGTGAACCAGTATGGTGACTGGTTTGGTGTGGCAGGAGATGGACCTAGAAAAGGTAGGGCCAGATCACACATCACTCTGAACATCAGGCTAGGGAGTTTGGATTTTATCCTATAGCCAATGGGAAACTACTACAGCAGTGGTTCTCAACCTGTGGGCTGCAACCCACAGGAACTGTATTAAAGGGCCATGGCATTAGGATGGTTGAGAACCACTGCACTAAAGGTTTTTAGCCAAGAATAACCTTCCCAGGTGTAATCTTTTAGAAAAATATAATTGGGAGCAAAAGGGAGGATAAGACAGGAAAAGACTGTCTTATCTAGTATTAAAAACTGCTAGATGTCTATTGGGAAAGTCTGGACAGAGATGAGCAGATCCTAAAACAGAGTCTGGTGGCTTTTCAAAGCTGTCAAGTGGACATGATGACAAGATAGAAGCAAAAGTGTAGGTGGCCAGATTGCACCCTCTGTAATTCTCATTTAAATCAGTGCAGAATACACAAAGACCACTGCTCCACTTTCAATGATCAGAATGAGATAAATAGGCTTACCATGTCTTTGAAAAAATGTAGAGTAACCACCAGTAAAATTAAAAACAATGTATCTATTTTCCAAATCACTGCTGAAGATAATAGTAAATACATACACACACAGATGCACAGTTTACAGGAAACATAAAACTCATAAGGCATAAAACAACTTAATAAGAATAAAACCAGATCTGATGGTCATGAAGTGAGTGTAAATAGAGAGCCCATGAGCTTGGATCATATACAACTATCATTTACTGAGCGTGTGCTCTATGCCAGTCACTCCTCTGTTTCATAAAAACAAATATGGACAGTGGGATGATGAAATGGAATTCTTCCTGTCTATGCTTAGGACCCTGAATAAACAGCTGTCATGTTCCAAAGGGAAGTGGGAGACACCTCGTGGGAAAGAGGTGGTGAAGACTTGGGTCCGTACCACTAACTGACACCCATCTCTAGAACATACAAAATACGAGAGAGGCTGAAAAAAAGGGATTTTAGAGGTTTAAGAAAAATTTTATGGGAAGACCTTGGGATTCAGTGAGCCTTGGTAAGTGGGAAGAGTGAAGGGTGCTATTACCTTCACCCCAAATCTGGAGAGTGAGGCTTTAGAGAAATCCCTAGAGGAGCATAATATGTGGCCACAATGGTCTTGGGGCCTCGGTGGACAAAACCACAGAGACAAATCCAGAGAGAGTGCCGCTGTTTCCAGGTTAACAGGGCAAAGGGCACGTGAGTGTTTCCTGTGGACAGATGTGGGTCCCAACATGAAAGCCAGATCTGATCATCTTAGATCCAGGCCAATAGGGTTCCCCTGTGAAAGGAGGAGACACTGAGCGAGGGGGTGGGCCCAGGTCTTCCAGGGCCTGAGAAAGGAACCTGGGACGAGCTATTGGGAGAAAGCATCACCCACACTGAGAGAGGTATGGAAGAGACCTCAGAGATGGGGTGGTCTCCACAAACCCATAAAAACACCCCAGTGAGAAAGAAAGTGCAGAGACTATGACCCCAGCTCATCAGAACACAGCCATTGAAGAACTTTTATCCCTCTCCTTCCCCTTTTTCCTCACTCCCCCCTTCCTCCTTGGACCCTAGAGAGGGTCAGAACTGCCATTTGCAAGCTGGACCCCATCCCCATAGGCAACTGGCCTACAGAGGACTGTGCTGGGCCAAAGAAGTTTAAAGAGTTTTGTTTTGTTTTCAGACAGAGTCTCACTCTGTCACCCAGGCTAGAGTGCTGTGGAGTCAGCCTGGCTCAAATTCCTATGCTCAAATGATCTTTCTGCCTCAGCCTTCCAAGTAGCTGACACTACATAACATTTTTCTACTTTTAGAAGAGAAGGGGGTCTCACTCTTACTTAGGCTGGTCTTGAACTCCTGAGCACAAGAGATCCTCCTGCCTCAGCCTCCCAGATTGCTAGGATTACAGATGTGAGCCACTGTGCCCAGCATTTAAAAAGCATTTTGATTACCTGAAAAGGGCAGGAAAAAGTCATGAGACTTACCTTAAATTTCATCTACTTTTAGGTGGTAAACTGGCTCCACAGAATATATTTAAAGAGACTGTGGGGATAAAAATAAAGTGTGCTCTATACCTACATCTCCTGCGTCATGCCTACTCAGCCTAACAATTGCACATGGCTTCTCCCATTTACTTCTCACAGCAATACTGTAAAATGGGAACTGTTATTTACCCATTTTACAGATGAAGCAACAAAAGTTGTATACAACCTGCTCAAAGTCATACAGATAATAAGTGATAGAGTTCAAATTCCAACTTAGGAAGCTGAGTGTTCTAGAGCACGAAGAATTATCTTCCTCTAGAGCAGTGGTTCTCAATCTTCCTAATGCCACGACTCTTTAACACAGTTCCTCATGTGTGGTGACCCCCAACCATACAATTATTTTGTGTTGCTATTTCATAACTGTAAGAATTTGCTACTGTTATAAATTGCTATGTAAATGTCTAATATTCAGGATGTATTTAAGTGACTCCTGTGAAAGGGTCCATTGACCCCCAAAGGGGTCGTGTCCCACAGGTTGAGAACTGTTGCTCTAGAGAAAATCAAATGATAAGAGCCTTAGGCCTTCGACTCACTAATTCCTTGCCTAGAAATCTAGCCAAAGGAAATAGGTAGAGAAGTCAAAAGTTTATGCACAAAGGTATTCATTGAAGCTTCACTGCTAATAGGGGAGATTGGCTGGGGGAAGGGAAACAAAAGGCCTATCCATTGGGACTTGGTTAAGTAAATACGTCCAAAGAAAATAATTCCATGTTCATAGGATGGATCACTAAGCATGCTTTACAGGGAATTTTAAAGGATAGGTAATAGGTAACAGGGGGGAGGATTGTGAGATGGGATACAATATTTTAGGGAAGTAGGGGTGGGTGGTGGCCCATGCCTGTAATCCTAGAACTCTGGGAGGCTGAACTGGGTGGATTACTTGAGCTCAGGAGTCCAAGACTAGCCTGAAGAGAGATCCTATCTCTACTAAAAATAGAAAAAATTGACCAGGCATTGTGATGAATGCCTGTAGCCCCAGCTTCTAGAGAGGTTGGTGCAGGAGGATTGCTTGAGCCTAAGAGTTTGAGGTTGCATTGAGCTGTGATGATGCCATGGCACTCTACCCGGGGTGATAGAGATTCTGTCTCAAACAAACACACAAACAAAAACCAACAACACTAATATTTTAGGGAAGTAAAATACCCTACAAAAACGCAGCACTGGTGGATGGATACATCGTCTCACAAAAAGTTGCTCAGTGTGAAAGAGCCACCACCTGGTGTCATCAGCTATGCCACCCTAGGGACCATATCTTCCATTCCAGGCCCTCCCCTCATTCCAAGACCCCAGGCTTCCTCTTAGCTCAAGCTTTGGTTCCTGCGACCTCCTGGTGAGCCCTGACCCCTAGTGATTGTCTGCACAACAGATTTGGTAAACAGATACGTAGTATTTTTGACACCATGCAGACTGGCATATCCTTAGTTACCTAGTGTAATATGGTGTGTTACTAAGATGACACCCAAGTGGGCACAGGCTAATGCTTGCTGTGTAAGAAATGTCTGCAACTCCTAGCCTGGTTATTTATCTTGGAGGGGAGCAGAGGAACTGTGGGAAGGATGCTGAGCCTTCACACCTGCTAATCTTTTTTTTTTGAGACGGAGCCTCAAGCTATCCCCCTGGGTAGAGTGCCATGGCATCACAGCTCACAGCAACCTCCAACTCCTGGGCTCAAGCGAGTCTCCTGCCTCCGCCTCCCAAGTAGCTGGGATCACAGGCGCCCG